>LR812535.1:26283612-26476112 GCA_903798195.1 Danio kyathit | reverse complement strand
TATTCAGAGGGGGACGCGTAACATCTTTACGACACTGCCGTCTTTTCGAACAAATCTTTAATGACGAGTCATTCTTATGAACCGGATCTTTAAAGGAAACTGCTTACAAATCCTGTCAGGGTGATTCGTTATCAAACGACTCGTTGAATTAAGGCGTTTAACATATATAAACCAATGAACAGTTAGACTATTAAGAAGATACAGGTAGTAAATGAATGTTTGTGACTTGATGGCACGACAGGTTTGATAAAAATGCACAAAACCCAATTAAAACAAATTAAAGTAACATTTCAAAGTATCACATTATATTAAACTATGCAAAAACAAGAAATCATAAGTATATTTTTATTATAAAATGCACCACGTGATGACGCAGTTGTGCCCTACCTCAATCACTGAATCATTTTCGCACCGTTGTCTGAAAGAGTCGATTCTCTAAAACGAGTCGCACTGTAAGCGATTTATTAGATCAGGATGTTTCAGATGTGACACGGGTGTGCTAATTGCACCGCGCTGGGACATTTGCATAGTAGCATTGAAGTAGCTGCCAAATGTTTTTTTTTGTACCATTTGGCTGTTGAAATGTGCAAATTAACTCCATGATGTTCTTAAATTGACAGCTTGTCCACACCAACTGGCTTGACTATTTGTGTGTAGCAGTTTTAACCTTTGCGTCTGGTCGGGGTGCCAATAGCAGAATAAAAACATGCACCCCCCACACCCCCTAGCACATTCCCACGGTGGCACTTCGGGCCCCGAGTATAAAGCAGCAATTGTTTGAGTGAAGGGGAAAAGGCCTCATAGGTAGAGCATGAAGGCAGTACAGAGGAGAAGATTGGACTCAGAAATGGTTTATTAGATGGGTAGTCGTGCGTGTTGCATGTGGAGGCTTTGTGTAAACAAATATGGCTTTCAAACTTTAGGTGCATACATTTTCACTGTAGCTACAGAGAGCCTGAAGATAATTTGCTGCATTGGTTGACTTCATGGAATATTATATAGTTTCAGTAGTCTGCCTATATGTCACGGTGGCACAGTGGGTAGCACGATCGCCTCACAGCAAGAATGTTGCTGGTTCGAGCCCCGACTGAGTCAAATGGGATGTCTGTGTGGAGTTTGCATGTTCTCCCTGTGTTTCTGTGGGTTTCCTCCGGGTGCTCTGGTTTCCCCCACAGTCCAAAGACATGCGCTATAGGTGAATTGAATAAGCTAATTTGGCTGTAGTGTATGGGTTGCAGCTGAAATGAAATCATCCTGAATGTTGGCGGTTCATTCCGATGTGGCGACCCTAGATTAATAAAGGGACTAAGCCGAAAAGAAAATGACTGAATGAATGGGTCTGCCTATACATGTTTATATAAAGCTGACTGTTAATCCTCTCATTTAATTTTCTGGTGCCTTTTTTTTAGAAGGAATAGAAATGACTGTATCCATTCATCAGTCTGTCTGTTTGTATTTTTTTAAAATGAAAAATCTCTGCTCACAAAGGCTGCACTTTTTGGATCAAAAGTAAAAAGTAATATTGTGAAAGAACAAAAGTTCAAGATAACTGTTTTCTCTGTGTATAGATTACAAAAAATTTCAGCATCTTTAATTCAGTCTGCAGTGTCACGTCATCCTCCAGAAATCATTCTAATATGTTCGGCTGAATGCTCAAACATTTCTATTTATTAGAAATACTGAAAACAATTGTGGTTCTTCATATTTTTGCACATTTTTAAAACCATGATCTATTACAGGGGTGCCCAAACTTTTTCATTTGAAGGGTCAAAAATCAAATATCATTGATAGCCATGGGCTGAAGTTAAACATACCAAACTGTTTTACATTAGATTTGCCATGGGTAATTTCCTAATTCATTTTAAAATATAAAAAAATATATAGAAAACATCACTTTGAATCCTGTTAACTAGGGATTCTCCGATCAGGATTTTTGCAGGCGATGTCGAGTTCCGATTCTTTGTCATGGTGATCGGCCGATACCAAGTACCGATTCTGATGCTTCATGCTTTATATAACTTTAACATTGCATAAAGCACATTTTCCCTTCAAGTATGGTAAAGTGGATGTCTCTCCTTAATTAAGGTTGTTGAATATATCTCTTAAATATGTCTCTTATAACTTTTTAGTGTAATGACTAAAGCACCTTTACAGAAGATTATAGATAAAGCAGATAATACATTTTTATGGAAACATTGCAAATGATGGAAGAAGAATTGAACATGTATCAATGAAGAAAAAGTTTGGAGCGCATATTTGATGCATAAGTTAAAATGCAAACCTATAAATCCATTAGTTCTTCTTTCCTAAAAGAAAATGGGCCTGTAGACTAATGTTTATTGTAACAAGTATTACAACAAGTTATATTATTAAATATATTTTAAGTTAAAAATAATTAGTTTAGGCGTTTCTGTGTGGAGTTTGCATGTTCTCCCTGCATTCGCGTGGGTTTCCTCCGGGTGCTCCAGTTTCCCCCACAGTCCAAAGACATGGTACAGGTGAATTGGGTTGGCTAAATTGTCTGTAGTGTATGAGTGTGTGTGGATATTTCCCAGAGATGGGTTGCGGCTGGAAGGGCATCCGCTGCGTAAAAAAACATGCTGGATAAGTTGGCGGTTCATTCTGCTGTGGCGACCCCAGATTAATAAAGGGACTAAGCCGAAAAGAAAATGGATGAATGAATAATAAGTTAAAAAAATTTTTATTTCCCTAATATTTAGAGCCAGGTTTTAGTAAACATGCAATAGTCAAAAACACTGAACTTTCAGCTCTTATATGTAAAAAGGCCTAAATACAAGTGTATTTGCAAGGCCATTCAATATATTTTCATATTTTGCTCATCTCCAACTATTGATAGCAGCAGAATGATTGCAGCTCCGGACAGCTGCTGTGTTGGGAGCACAGAGATCGCTCACACCCGCACACATTATTTACCTCTTCACATGATGAGCGCACGTCTAACTTGCTCTGTGTGTAAACTCATAAACAAACACTTGAGATCGGTTCATGAGATTGGCAAGTACCGGTCGAGTCATGAAATGTGATTATTGGCCAATACCGATCTCTGGCCGATCAATCAATCGGAGCATCCCTATAGTATTAACTAATGCAGTATAACCTTTTTAAATGATAACTTATTGCAATACAAACATAAACAGTCACATTTATAACACTGGAGTTTAATGCGGAATACAGTAGTCAAGCAGAAACTGCCTTTGCCTTGATTCGCTCACCAAAGTCTTTCGTATGTACATTTTTAACTAAATCTGATTAATTTACACCATTTAAATTTCTGATAGCTTTATTGTAGCTTAACAATAAAACAAAAAAATAAAATTGTACATTAAATTTGAAACGATAATCTATACATAACCCATTCTCAGATGGGGTGGCGAGCCAAATCAAAAATTACCATGGGCCAACTTTGGCCCCCGGGCCCTAGTTTGGGCATCTCTGATGCATTACCATTTAAAAGTAACATAAAAATCAAGAACTGACTCTGTTGATCAAAAGAAAAATTGAATAAATTTTTAAAATACAAACTATTATTTCTAATAAATGCTGCTATTTTGAAATTTCTACACATCAAATAATCATGAACAGAGAAATATATATTACGGCTATATCAATATAGCATTGGTAAGCAGAAGATACTTAAACAAGAAATACTTTAAATTATTTTATAAATAAATTTAGTTTTAATGTTTTATTTAAAGTAAAATATGCTTTTTGTTTTGGTTAAATGTAACATGTGGCAAACTTTTATTATGACATCTACTAGGGTTGAACCATGAGGCACAACAGCATCTCTCTCTTTATTTTTTATTTTTTGGCAAGCAAACACTCAATGTGGCTGATAGCAATGCTGAACATGTTTGCAGTGACTGCCTGGTGCAGCTGAACAGCCTTATGCACGTGTCCTGGTGCAGGACTGCTTACTCAGCATGGATGAGATAGAGGCTATTCATGCCTGTCTGCAGCATTCATGCATGCATCCACACACACACAAACTTTGACCAGCATACAGCAAACACACAGATGTGAGACAAACAAACAGGCACACAGGCACACCCAGAAACTCTTAACTCTGGGTTCAGCAGAATGACGTGACCGAGAGTGTGGAGATAATGTCCACTGTCAGGGTGTGGCCACAAGATGTGATGCCAGTCCACATCTGTTTAAATAGCCACAGTCCAGCTGCATGGAATAAGCAGAGATGGTGGATTTCTTTAAAAATATATGAGCAGTAGAATCAATTGTGAACTGTTTTTATTTTGTTTTCTAGAACTAAAAACTCATGTGTGTTTATTAAGCAGAGTAGTATTTTCTGCGTTCTGTCTCATGTTGTGTGAGTAAATTGTTCTTGCAGTGCAGGAAATGCTCAGCTGGTAGGGGGTGTCTGGGACCTCGGTGTGTGTTTGGAGAGGTAGGACGACAAGGTGATGTAATATAAAGCGGAGCCATTAGTGTCTCTGCTTGAGGTCAGCTCAATGCCTTTTAGCTTCACACACACACACACACACACACACACACACTTTGAAGAGCTTAATTTGATGAGTGCTGTCTGTGGTCAGCATCTGTGTAGGTCAGACTCGCTCTCTTTGTCTCAGAGTTGTCCTGTAATATAATATGTAATAGCATAAGGTTTTGATCTCTGAAAATCTGTATATTTTATGCTGCAATGTTTAATTTTGAAACTTTATTTTAGGTTTTACGCCAACTTAAAAAGTCCTGTTTATAGAACATCAACTCTTTAGATTTGAATATAAGTTAAAAATACCATATCCTAAAAGATTAATTCAGGCAAAAATGGAAATTCTGTCATCATTATCTCACAGTCATGTCATTCCAAACTAGGGCTGAGCGATTAATCAAAAAGTAATCGAAATCGACATCTAGAACCTATAATCCATCAAATTTTTCAAGGTCAATTTTTTTCATTTACTTTCCCTACCGTGTGTGGAATCTTGTGACCCTCCTCTGTTAAGGTTAATTTATACTTATTATATTATGATTTATACTTAATATATTATACTGATATTATAGGGCATGCTTACGGTCCGGCGCAGCCTTCGCATACCCGTGCACCTCTCAAAAAATGTAATTACACATCACAACGATGCGGAGTGCAAGCTTTGTGATTGGTCGGTTTGGTAGCGGTGACAAGGGTGGGTGGCGCGGAGAGCAGTCTTTTAGGCAATGTGTGTTTTAATTTCAGTTGTTCAGCATTGCTGTTTAATAAATAATCATAGATGGTGTGTGTTTACTTAAATTATTTTAAAATCAAGTAATACACCCTTCATTCAGAATTCTCTCACTTGTAATATGTGAGCAGTTTTACTGTACAAAATCAGTCAGTGAACTATGAGGGCAAAGACAAATAAATAAAATAATCGTTCATTAATTGTAATCAAGTTAAAATGTTCAATTAATCAAGATTTAGATTTTAGGCCAAATTGTCCAGCCCTATTCCAAACCCAAAAGAACACATTAAAATAGCTTTAATAAAATCTCTGAGAAATTTCTGTCACTTTTCCAGTGTTTGGGAATCTACTCTGAAGCTTGATAAATTACAACTATTGCCTATCTATCTATGCTGGGGTTTTTTCATATTGCATAATTTCACATTACAGCCCTAATTCTACCCAATATCTAAACCCAGCTACTACCTTACAAACTATAATAGTCTTCAAGTCTTGAAGTTAATGCTTTGATAATAGGCAAGAATTGTACCTTAAAATAGTGACATTTTATCTAATTTGTGAACTTAACGCATCAAGTTTTTGCATAATTTGGTCTTTCAGATTTGTTTAAAAATATCTTCATTTGATTTTGATGACCAACAAATGGTGTTTAACAACATGAGTGTGTGTAAATGATGACTTTTTTTTATTTTGAGGTAAACTAACCTTTGAATGATTATATCTAATACTAAAGCAGATGGGATGGAAAACTGTCTTTTCTTTCTATTTAATTGAAAAACATGCTGTGAATGATGTAGACTTTTGGAAGCCTGCTACGACACTCACAAAAGCCCCAAAATTCCATTCTGCCATTACGTCATGGTAAAGGTATTAGCTGCGGTCTCCTCGGTTCCCAAAGGGTTTTTAAAAGGGGAGCTGCAGAGGCATTTTGATGTCAACAGACCAGGCACGTGATAACAACAAAGTTACACATTTAGGGTGTCACATTAAAAACCCATTTGAGTCCTCACAAGTGGAAATATATCACTTTTTAACACTCTCAATACACAAAGTCAAGCTTTTATTTACAGTACGTGTCTGCCAAGAGACATGCAGTCACGCCAAGTAGACTCCACCCAGCACATATGTTCTCAGGCTGTACATCTGTGATATTCAACTCAGTTCATTATTATTAGTTTTGAATCTCTCTGCCATTCAAAAGTTTGGGGTTGCTAAGATTTTTTGAAAAGTAGTCTTAGATCAGAACTTAAGCTATTTATTTAAGCATAATTGCAGCAAAACTGTTTTCTGTTTTAATATATTATATTATCTATTTTTTCAAGATACTTTGATAAAGTTAAAAAGAATACCATTTATTTGAAATTTAAAATAACAATGCATTCTTGAGCCGCGGTCACACTAGAGTTTGAGCATGCAAAATTCTGTCACATCACTGCGAAAAGTGGCGGGATTAAACACAATGATTAGACATCAGAAAAGTGAACGATTGCTCCATATTTTAATATTTCTGTTCAGAGAAGTCTTGTTTTGATATTCGATTGGTCTTACGCAATCATGTGATGCGATTTTGCAGGTCAGAGTTCACCAAACTTGAACTTTTCCATGCAGCAAATTGTAAAACCTGTCTTATGAGCTTGCCTTTCCGGTCTGCTGCATTCGCTTGTGTATAAGTCTATGGGGAGAAAAGTCCAGTGTGACCTCAGCTTTACTGCTTGATTTAAGGTTAATTTAAGGTTAAAGTTAAAATTTTGAAAAGTAATGAGAGCAATATTAATTATTGATTTATTATTAATTCATATTCTTGTCGAAACGAGTATGTCTGTTACAGTGTATTTGTAATCAAATGCAGACGTTACACTGAGTGTGCAAAGTATTAAAAACAACCATAAACTTAATACATTCACAACAGGCCATTTGGTCACATGTTATTTTGACGGTCCATTTGTTGAATTTAAGTTACATTACATCTAAATGCCAAGTAATGCTCATTAGTTTATAAGTAGACCGTTAGGTTGGGGTTAGGATTAGTGTAAGTTGACATGTACTTGCAAAGTTTCTTATAGTCACAGTTAAATGTCTGTTGAAGCAGCAGTATCAACAGATATTAAGCAGACAGTCTACAATACTCAAATGGACCATTAAAATAAAGTGTTACCGGCCATTTTTATTTCATCACATTCACATTGTTGTCACATTCAGAGTAATATTTGTGTACAGATATTTTGAAATTTGCCATTATTTTGTAGGTGTTAGTGCGGGGTTTTGACTTACTAAAACTTATCAAATTTCTCACACCTAAGAATGGGAGTCCACACAAATGCCTAATCTGTGTATATAAACTTCTATGTACAGTGCAAAAAATGCAACTTTTCTGTTTATTGTAATATTTCAGGTCAGTAAAGAGCAGATGGTGCTGTATGTGATTGGTTCAGACCATTTGCAGTCGTGTATTGAGTCTTTTGCAACCTGCTCGAGCAAATTCAGTCTGTATGACCTAAATCTTCTCGACTATTACTCACAGAGTTACTAGGTCTGTCATACACTGTGCTGGAGGTTCACTTGGCTTTGAATAATTTCTCATGTGTCTGAATTATTCAGATACCCCTTTTGGTATTATCAAGAGAGATGGTGTTTGGAGAAAAATCGGGAACAAAAATATGTGAATGTATTTTGCAAGATCACAGATTGTTTTGAGCTGCTTTAATGTGAAATCGTGGTCTTATTTTTGAAGCTTTCTGGAAATGGTGGGCGTGAAAAGAACCATTTACATGCTGCCAGGAAGCTTTGATTTGTTGTAGTGCATTCCCTGTGGGTTTGACTGCACCATGTGAGGAAACCAACCTCACCAGCGTAGAGAGAAATGCCAATAATCCAGTCAAGCTGTGTCTGGCCTTCAGTCTCAGGGGCAGTGGGGGAGATGCATGGATATATATATATACAGTATATATATCTTATATAGTGGCATTACGGGGAAGCTTGTGTTTCAAGTGTAAGCTTTAGCCTGGTCTTCAGAACATGACTGCAGGAATCTAGACTATTTACATGCATTTTAGATCTGTTAATTAATAGTTGCTCATAGCTTGTAATTTACTGGTGTTTTCAGACTATTTATGCTTTCGATTTGCTTTATAGGACCTTGATCTCTGCTCTCTCAACTTTTGATGTTGAAAATTTTCTTCTTTAATTCGTTAAAGTGTTTTTGTATAGTTTTAAACAATATATAGTGTAAGAAATAATAGCTATAGAAAAAAAATGTAATTAAAAATTTTGGACTGTAATTTACATGAATCATCTCACCCAATATGTTATTTTAAAATACTAAAATGTCAACAAATTTCACTTTCTATTCAAACTTTTTAATATACAAAATCTTTGAAGCAGAGATCAAGGTCCCATAATGGAATTCAAATAAACAAATGAACTGAAAGCACACATGAATTATGAGTTACGAGGAACTGTTAATTAACTTTTTTTTTTTTACTGTGTAGCCATAATTTCTATTATAATCTATTTAGTCAATGGTATTCAGAAACTAAAGACAGTTAATTCAAAAATGAAAATTCTGTCATCAATTTCTCAACTTCATGTTGTTGCAAACTTGCACGACTTTCTTTCTTCCCTGGAACACCGAAAAACATGCAGTTGTTTACAGTGGACTTCCCTTGCATGGACAAAACTGTATTTCAAGCCTAACAAATATTTGCACAAGAAACATAGTTTGACGGACTAAGGGTGTGTGTTCATGTGTGAATCCAGATCCAAAAATATGTATATATATATACTTTTGCTCCTTTCTTCATTCATCCTGTAAATGTCAGAAAGGGACTTTATAAAATGGCTGAATGATTACAAATTACTTTAAAATCTACTGCACATACTAAACATATTTCAGTGGGTTTGGGGTACATTATGACTATAAAGAGAAAACTAGGTATTTGCTTGAATGTTATGTCCTTTTGTACGATTTTATGTATTTTGTGCTTGCATCTTATGACATGGTGTCCTGTTTTTGAAGTGTTTAGTTTTGTAGACTAATGGCCCGTTTCCACTGAGTGGTACAGTACAGTTTGGTTTGGTTTGGTACGCTTTTATGGTCGTTTCCGCTGTCAAAGGGTACCTAAAAGCGAACCGTACCGTACCACTTTTTGGTCACCCTTTGCAAAGGGTACCAATAGGCCCAAAGGGTACCGTAAGGTGGAGCTAGACACGCAGCTCAAACAAACGTTGTTGTTGTCTTGATGAACAGTCACAAAGCCAAGAAGAACAAAATCTGCTGTGTCCTGTTGTTGTTTTACGAGCCCGTCTAAAAGTGTGAGCCGTTTCACTTTCTTCAGAGCGCTTGCTACGCGTCTATATTTGAGATAACAAACTTTTTGAGCTCATATTAATAACGTGCTCGTGATCATTGAAGCGCTCTGATATCCGATCCATTTAGAAATGGACAAACGCGAGAGTGAAGCGCGAAAAAACAAAGGAGAAGCCAGAAAAAACAGCAGCAAATGATGCTTCAGTTCTGCAACTTAAAAGATGAACTAACTGCCATGCTTAACTATTATCATCACCTTTTGGACTATTATGAACTCGGAATGACGGAATTACTTTCTAACAAGACACATATGAGAAGTTTGCAATGACTGTGGGATATATTTTGTGTTGTTTTTTAACTCAAATAAGGACTAAATGTATGCTGTGTGTAGTTTTTCTGTAATTGAGAACATATCAAAGACTGTAAGATTTTCGACTGTCTAGATTTTACGATATGAATACAATTTCACCAGATAACTTAATATCTCTATTAGGAAAGAATTTATAATGTTAGATGGATTGGGATGATTCTGCAGTGGGAGTGCATCTCCATAAAATCTAATAAACAATCTATATAAATTTTTAGGGGGGTCCCCCGACACATTTTCGTTGTGGCCTGTGCTATTTGCAGTGCATTTCTGTATTTGCATGTGTTGTAAGGATTTTCATGCATAACAATCTATAAATACAATCAAGAAAAAGATACATTTGAAAAAGGGTTTTATCGTTTTCCGAATCTGCTAGTAAAAATAATTATTCAATAAAATTAATAGTTGTTAAATTTACAAATGTTACAATTTATTATGCCTGAATGCTTTTAAGGTCATTATACAGTCACAGACATCAAAAACGCATGCAAATAATGAATTAAAATACAAACTCAACATTGCGTTTGCTCGCGATGTGTCTATTGCGAATGCTCACATTGCGATATTGATGCTGAAACGATATATTGTGCAGCCCTAGTTGTAATTGTTTTATTACATTAAATTAACTAATAAAATTCAGTTGGGATTTTTATTAGTTTGAATTAATTATTAACTATAATATGCCTATTTCATAGTTTATATGAACTAAAGTTTACTAATGAGAATTCATTGTAAAGGGTTGCCTGTTGTACTTATCATCCTTTTACAATTTAATTTAAGACATTTGTTTACTTTGAGCATATAATAAAGTGCAGCAATACACTGTATTTTTTGGTTATTATACCTGTTAAAGTAACCTTTTTTCATCGTAATCAGTATAGTGATAATACTGTATATCATGATAAAAGCTTCAGCAATTAATCACGACAAGAAAATTTGATGCCGGCCGAAGCCTAGTCTTATGTCCACTTGTTTGGTCTGTGCCAATAGCACAGGGGTTAAGTTTGTCAAAACAAAGCACTAAATTGCTCACTGTAACCCGAGTTCCATTCCCAACTCAAGATACTGACCCTCTCTCTGCTCCCCATGCTGTCCTATCATTAAAAAAACTAAAAAACAAATACATAAAATAGATCCACTTGTTTGTAGTACAAATGAAAGCATTCTCATTTATTCGAAGGAATCACACTAACAGTGCAATCGTGACATTCGTTTTACTTCATCCAAACCTGTCAACTATGAACACATGCTTTCTGAATAGCTGATCAGTAAAGTTAGCATGAACATAATGTTTTTCAAGCACTCATGGACTATTGAAAGTTGCTGATTTATCATTTGCCGTGGATCACGTCATCTGTGATTTTTTTGAGAGGTTTTCCTTTACTCTTTGTGCAGCAGCTGTAATCAGGCTGTCCAAAACCAGATGCACAGGAAGGAAGACTATTGTAAATCCAAGAGGCCGTTTTTAGAATTCTCTTATGGAGACACAACAAGCACACTTGTACATGCATAACAGAGACTTTCAACATTCGGATGTCTTCCTCTCTTTCAAAAGACATTGTTCTGGAGGGATCCGTGCACCTCTTAATGTTTAGATCCGGTCTCTGGGTGCATTCATTAGCCAATGCATTCACTGTTATTACCTTTAAGGAAACCATAAATGTCTCTCAGTTAGGGAATGTATTGTTGTAAATGTGCTTTATTACTTGTGAACAAGCCCTGCCCAAGAAAAGCATCTCGAACCAGCCTCAATTTTTTGGTCTTAGCTGTTTTCTCAGTTTGGTCAGGCTGGTCTTTTGACAGTTTTGGAGCATTTAAACCAGCTAAGAACGACAAACCAGGTTAGACTAGCTTTCATTTTTCATTAGGAATGAAAGACACCATAAGATGACATCCTATAGTTAATTTTTCTGCCTCTAAGATTTATTCTTTACTGTATTATGTCATGTGGATTTTGTATAATACGATTAGATAAATATTTTTAAATGTATTCGCAGTATTCGCTGATGCATTACATGTAACAGGAGTAAAGTAACCAGATTACTTTTCAAGTAACTAGTAAAGCATTACTTTTACATTTCTAAGACAATATCTGAGCATATTAAAAAAAACTCAGAATATTCCGTGCTGAAGAGTGTTGATCTTTGTTTTAATGAATCATATTCTTCATCAATTGGGAAATGCAGAATAGATGAGAGGTTTGCTTGAGCTCTACTGTACAGATGTGAGTTTACATTTCCTTTAGGTTGAGGTTTATTTACTTCACATTTCACTTGAAGTGTACAAAGGCCTAACATTTATAAAAAAATATGTAAAAATATATATTATTATTCATTCATTCGTTTCCTTTGGCTTAGTCTCTTATTTATCAGGGGTTGCTAAAAGGGAATGAACCGCCAACTATTCTAGCATATGTTTTACGTAGAGGCAGCACGTAACCCAGTCGCAACCCAGTACTGGGGAACACCCATACACATGCACACATACACTATGGCCAATGTAGGGGAAACCGGAGCACCTGGAGGAAACCAACGCGAACACTTTGAGAAAAGGCAAACTCTACACAGAAATGTCAACTGGCCCAGCCAGGACTCGAATCAGCGATCTTCTTGCTATGAGGCAACAGTGCAAACCACTGAGACACTGTGCTGCAAAAATATATATTGTTACAAAAAAATCCAATCCAGCAAAAATGAAACTAAATAAAACCCAAAAGTTACTTAATGTGTTAATTTCCTTAAAAAGCAGCTAAGCATAACATTTAGTTACTTTTTTAAAAGAAAAAAAGCAAGACTGTAATGCAATACTCTTTTTTTATATAATTATTAAAACCTCTTTTTGGGGGTTTTAACCTTTATTATGATATAGGACAGCGGAGATTTCAGACAGGAAAGCATTAGGAGCAGAGAGAGTGGAAGGATCGGCAAAGGACCTCGAGCCATGAAATTTTATTACTTTATTCATTTATTAATCCAAAAAAAAAAAAGTTTTTTACACAATTGTGCTGATTAACTTTTCTCTGTGAAACCTAAAGCAGTAGACTACCTTTTAAAAAAAAAAAAAAAAGATCAACATTTATAATACATTTTTTGTAACATCATAAATACTGTTACTTTTTACTTCCAGTTAATACCTTTTGTTGTATAAAAGTCTCCATTTAAACATAAACTATATTAAAATGATAATCTCAATATCAGACATGTCTTAGAATCAGGAATGACTTGATTTCTTCAGTTTCATTAGTTTACACCAGGCAAACTTGATTACAGTAAGTATGAACTTGTTCTCCTATATTTGAGCCCACCTGTGAAGTGATGTCCGTTTTGCAGTATCATGCAGCAGGGTTTTACTCTGTTTGACTGACGCAGCTGCTGATCTCTGATCTCTCAGCTGTACTGGTGTAAGGTTGCACAGGGAAAACTGCTCTGTTGTGTAGATGACTGCTGGTTACAGCTCTATTCAGCACTGGAGAAATCAATGCTCTCTCTCTTTCTTTCTCTCTCTCTCTCTCTCTCCTTCAGTATTGTGTATCTCTGAGGCAGTATAAAGCACTGGCATTGATTTGGGAGGAGACTGTTGGGATGAGATGATGTGCGTCATATGACCCTCTAAACAGTCTAAAAAGCATTTGTAATGTGATTTCTGATTTATGGCTTGAGGTTTAGGGAGGCGATGGAACTGCAGATGCAGACATCGAAATATTCGTCTGCTCTTTGTTTACTCAAAATGGGAGTTTTCTGTACTCTATAAAACCACAAATATTTCTTCAAACTTCACATTCCTGCATTGTGAGATGAGGAAATCCTACAGACACATTCTTTCTAATTCTGCATGTCGCTGCTAACAGTCTCATGTTAAACACAATCATTCAGTATTTAAGAAAACATCTGTATTAAATCAGAGTTTATAGTTATAGTATTTGATTTTACCATTTTAAAGCTACACAGTGTTATAATTTCTGAAATTAAATTGATTTGTGTAATATGTTACCAGGGAAGCACAGTATACTGGATTTTTAACATTATATTATATTACACACAGTGTTGGGTGTAATTAGTTATGAAGTAAATAGTTACTGTAGTTAAATTACTTTTCTGCTGAAAGTAAAGGAGAGGTGGAGTAATTGTGTTTTATTGTTTTGTTTTGAAATAATTAGCAGAATAATTCTATTTCTCAACTAAATACCAATTTTCAACTAAAGAAGCTTTAAGAAAAAAATTATATGTTTTTTAGGTTTTGTGTTTTGACAAATATTGTGTAAATTTTAAGCGTTAAATAAGTTTTGAGTCAATTAAGTTAAGTTATTTTCAGACAAATAATAAAGTAATTTAGATGCAACTTTAATGATGCAATTAGTATTTGTTAACTTTTTAAGTAACTTGTCCAACATTGATTACACGTTTACATAAACTTTGATTAGTTTATGTTAGTTTATTTTTAGTTTTTTTGATATTACTGCTGTATTTTCAATAATTTAGATAAAATATTACAGAACTTTGATATTAGCCATTTATTATTTAATTGCCATTATACAAATATTTATTTTTATCTACAGAATTTTAATATTGGTGTGTTTACTAAAATTACAATCATTACTCTTAACTCCTTCTTGTAGGGGTGTCAAAATTATTTGTTTCTTCTGTGCACCGTGATCCAGATGCGGACAATATGGTATCGGTTCAGTAATAATCATAACCGGTTATTTTGTGCTGACGTCATTTATCTCATATGCGCTATGTCGCAGTAGCTTACAATGGCGAGTGAGGCGAGCGTGAGTAATTAAAACGCTCCAACTACTTAAAAGCGCAGAAACTGCACAGTTCACTGCTTGTGAGTTTGCTGGACAGTCTTTTACTGACACTGAACAGCAGAAGCCCCTGTTTCACTGCGATTGAGAAAATAAAAGTAAACTCATGTTATTTTATTCCTGTACTTGAGTTTTTAAAGGTGCAGTTTATATATCTGACTGCTTGTATTAAAGGACAAAATTGTATTACAAATAATAGATAAATAAAAATAAATTTATATATTTTTCTTGTGCTGTGAAGTAAAATATAAAATTGTGAATGGAAAGCATCGTCAATGCACCGAGATATTGAATTGAACCGAATTGATGGCATGACAATCCTAAACGAACCGAACCGTGAGACCAGTGTAGATTCACACCTCTACATTCTTATAACTGAAAGACATTAACACATGTACACACCAGTTTCAGTGGTAGACAATAACACATTCACTCCCTAGAAAGTGATGTTGAGGACCTAAATAAGAACAACAAACAACAACAAAATCACTCATGCAATGGGCCCATCATATTCAGCCACAGAGAAACTTCCAGTAAAAGGTTGATGTGGCTTTTTTTAAATTCATAAGATTCCATTGATAATGTAATTTAATCAAAGTATTTTCACTTAAATAGTTCAAGCATAAAACGAGATGAAAGGCAGTGAAAGCACAAGCGATGTGAGCAGCAGCTGCTGAGCACAGAAAATCATTGAAAATACGATGGTAAAATAAATTTCCATATTTAAAAAAAAAATGGTGCAGAAAATGGAATTTAATGCAGTGCTTCTTGCAGAGCTCGCAAAATCTGGTAGCCTGACGTCACGGGGCTATTGTTTTTTCTGTCGGGCCACCAAAATTTATCTACACTGTGCCCGGCCGGGCTATCTAGGTGTAGATAGATTTTGGTAGACCGACAATAGCCCTGGGACACCAAGCTACCGGATGTTGTGAGCCCTGTCTCAATTAGCCAGTGAAGATTGTTGATTTTAAACAAACTACATCTAAAACGTGGTGAGTTTATAATGGCAGGACATTTCATAGGAAGTGGTTAGATGGGCTTATTCAAAATTTAAAAGTTCCTACTGGAATGAGGCTATATATAGAATCTATAGATCTGCTGTTTGTGCTAGACATAGCCTTATTCAATTTAAAGTGGTACATACTGTAGACTTCATCTTTCCAAGACCAAGCTGGCAAGGGTGTATTCCTCTGTTGACCGCATCTGTACAAGATGTAAGCAGTCCCCTGCTACATTAGCCCATATGTTTAGGTTATGTGCCAGATTAACTGTATTTTGGTCAAATATATTTTTATCTTACTCCAGAATATTATGTAAAGATGTTTGTGCAAATCCCTTAACTGCTGTCTTTGGTATTGTATATGAAAATAACAATTTGTCACTTGAGTTTAATCAATTGGAAGCCAGAGTTTCCCCCTTCTTTTAAACAGTGGGCCAATGATGTGTTGCATTTCCTTAGTTTGGAAAAATTAAGACTCAATTTAAATGGTTCCGGGTCCAAGTTAACTGCCATGTGGCGTCCTTTCATTAATTATTTCCAAAGCCAAATGCAACTGTAAGTGGACAAAATGATGCTGAGGCTGTCAGGTTTTGCTTGTATTGATTTTGTCTTCTTTTTTTTTTTTTTTTTTTTTTTAGTCTTTGTTTATATGTACACAATGTTAAAGCACTATGTTTATATTTATGTTGTGTTGTCAGTTATGTCGATTAATGAATGAATGTTTTTGGACTATTTAAATAAATAAATAAGGGTAAAATAAATAAATTAAAAGTTAATCTGTACATTAACCCCTTTTTCCAACTTCTCTACTGTATATCAAAGAATTTTTCAGTATCATCCATAGTGTTCTCCTATCTATTTGTGCATTGCTTGTTGGACAAATGGTGAACAATGATGGTGCACACAGAATATTGGCATTATTATTGGCTGAATGTCCTGTCAATCAAACTGCCTACAAAGGGTCAGTTTACTTACTGAAAATGCACGTTAGATGGAAAGTGGAAAGAGCTCCTAAGTCCTTCAACTTACATCTGACACAATGAGGTCAATTCACTGAGTCAATATCAAACTCATTTGCATGTCAAATGCATTTTAGCATTTAATTAATTGAGGCAGCGTTGTTTAAGCCCTGCTATTGTGTAACATTTGGTCATTTGTCAACTGATTTGCTGAAATCTCTAATGCTTCCTAAACAAAAAGTGAGTGTCCCTTATTTTCCTCTGGTGAAGTTGACAGGCCTAACAGAAAGCAAGACTAACAGCATTGCAGCAGTCTCAGCTGTTGTGTGGCTTCTCTCGCCCACCGTGTGTGGGATGTGTGTGAGTGTTTTTCATGTGTTTGTGTATGTTTGTGAGTGAACAGGGCCAGCTGGACACAGCGAGTGTGAGCGAAAGGACTGCCGGCTGTGTTTGCTTTTTGGCATTTCTAGTGCTGCATCTCTGAATGGAGCTTCACATACACCGTAGTCCTGCCCTGTCAATGGCCTCTCTTTTACACGGCTCGTCTCAGTTGCTGTTTGCTGCTTGTTTAGCTGTATCGGAGCTCAGTGTGTTTAGCTCTGGCCTAAAAAAAATCATTGTAACATTCTCACAAACTTCATTTGAAAGTTTTGTGTGCAACGATTTATTAGAGTTTATAGAAAAAAGCAGTTGTTTTACAGCTTGAGATATGCATAAATTTTGTGTTTTCCCTTTTCTTGATCTGGTTTTACTTACCAGGGAATTCTCATCTTGACATGGTGATAGATTTGCTTTTCTGTATCTTTGCAATGGGGTATTATTTTTGGAAAACATTCAAACCGAAAGTTACAGAGTAAGCAGCAATTTGTCCCAGACATGTAGAGATTTGATTTAAACTCTGAAAAAAAAACAAATCATATAATTCATAACGGATCAAAACTGTAGTGTGTTATTCAAAGTTGTAATATTTTACAGATGTTCTTGGGATTTTCTTGTGCTCTCTTCTGTCTGTGTGCTGTAGTGATGGATTAAAATCATGAACCAGATTGAAAGTGCTAGTTTTTAAACTTTTGATGAGAGAAATGGCTTCAATTACCCTATAGCTGATTTGATGAATATGAGGGGGGAAAGAGAAAACATCCCATTTTGGTGTCCACATCATATACATTTTGCAGAAGCAATTTTATATACACAAACTGTAAAAAGCGATTAGTTGGCTTTACTTTTTTTAAAAAAAATGAGTAAACCCATTGCTTTTAAAGCAATTAGTAGTCTTTACCAGAAAAGTAAGTAAAGCCATCGCTTTAAAATGATTAAATAAATAAACAATGTGCGTATATAAAAATATATGTGCATTACACAATTAGCAATAACTTCACCAACTATAAATCTCTTAATAGATGTGAAGTAGAGATAGCTGATCACACACACATGTTTGGGTCCTGTTCTAAACTTATCAAGTTCTGGCAATTAATAATTACATTTTTTATATATATTTTGCATGCATCAATTGACCTTTGGGCTATTGTAGGAATATTTGGTTTAATTACAGATCCCAGTTAGACAATAATACCAAAAGTATGATTTCTTTTCAACATTAATTGCAAGATTAATTAATCGTATACTGCTCTAATGGAAGGACAAATTTCCTCCAACCTAATCATTGGATTAGTGATTTATGTACCATCTTACCAAGATTCAGTACTCTGCCAAATGTTGCAGTCAAAAATGTTATCTTATTTGGCAGCCAGTGCTGACATATAGAGCAAATGGATTCAAACTTAATACTTTTATTTTATTTTAATGTCTATCTTTTATTTCATTCATTCATTCATTTTCTTGTCGGCTTTGTCCCTTGCGGGGTCGCCACAGCGGAATGAACCGCCAACTTATCCAGCGTGATTTTACGCAGCGGATGCCCTTCCAGCCGCAACCCATCTCTGGGAACTTCCACACACACATTCACTATGGACAATTTTAGCTTACCTAATTCACCTGTACTGCATGTCTTTGGACTGTGGGGGAAACCGGAGCACCCGGAGGAAACCCACGCGAACCCAGGGAGAACATGCAAACTCCACACAGAAACGCCAACTGACCCAGCCCAGCCGAGGTTCGAACCTGCGACCCAGCGACGTTCTTGCTGTGAGGCAACAGCACTACCTACTGCGCCACTGGGTTGCCCATCTTTTATTTCTGTATTTCATATTTGCTAAGCATATTGTAATGTATGTATGTATGTATGTATGTATGTATGTATGTATGTATGTATGTATGTATGTATGTATGTATGTATGTATGTATCTATGCATGTATGTATGGCAGGGGGCTCTATTGGAGCAAAGATAATTTGTCTCTGTTTTTCAAATCTTTTTGAAATTATTTATTTATTTTACCAAAATATTAATAAAAAGATCTAAAAAAAAGAACATATATATATATATATATATATATATATATATATATATATATATATATATATATATATATATATAGATAGATAGATAGATAGATAGATAGATAGATAGATAGATAGATAGATAGATAGATAGATAGATAGATGTACAGGGAGTGCAGAATTATTAGGCAAGTTGTATTTTTGAGGATTAATTTTATTATTGAACAACAACCATGTTTCTCAATGAACCCAAAAAACTCATTAATATCAAAGCTGAATATTTTTGGAAGTAGTTTTAGTTTGTTTTTAGTTTTAGCCAGTAGGACTGGGAGTTGAGCTTGACTCCATCCTCAACCCGAAAAGGGCCCACAAGCTCATCTTTGATGATACCAGCCCAAACCAGTACTCCACCTCCACCTTGCTGGCGTCTGAGTCAGACTGGAGCTCTCTGCCTTTTACTGATCCAGCCACGGGCCCATCAAGACTCACTCTCATTTCATCAGTCCATAAAACCTTAGAAAAATCAGTCTTGAGATATTTCTTGGCCCAGTCTTGACGTTTCAGCATGTGTGTCTTGTTTAGTGGTGGTCGTTTTTCAGCCTTTCTTACCTTAGCCATGTCTCTGAGTATTGCACACCTTGTGCTTTTGGGCACTCCAGTGATGTTGCGGCTCTGAAATATGGCAAAACTGGTGGCAAGTGGCATCATGGCAGCTGCATGCTTGACTTTTCTCAGTTCATGGGCAGTAATTTTGCGCCTTGGTTTTTGGTTTGGTTTTTCCACACGCTTCTTGCGACCCTGTTGACTATTTTGAATGAAATGCTTGATTGTTCAATGATCACGCTTCAGAAGCTTGGCAATTTTAGGAGTGCTGCATCCCTTTGCAAGATATCTCACTATTTTTGACTTTTCGGAGCCTGTCAAGTCCTTCTTTTGACCCATTTTGACAAAGGAAAGGAAGTTGCCTAATAATTATGCACACCTGATACAGGATGTTGATGTCATTAGACCACACCTCTTCTTATTACAGAGATGCACATCACCTAATATGCTTAATTGGTAGTAGGCTTTCGAGCCTATACAGCTTGGAGTAAGACAACATGCAAAAAGAGGATGATGTGGTCAAAATACTCATTTGCCTAATAATTCTGCACTGCCTGTATATATAATTATATATATATATATATATATATATATATATATATATATATATATATATATATATATATATATATATATATATACATTATAGGTGGGCATAGATTAATTTTTTTAATCTAGATTAATCTAGATTAATTTCAAAATTAATCTAGATTAATCTAGATTAAAATGGCTCATTTGAATTCTGCCGAAGGTATTCAGAATATGTGTGCTACGCAAATAATAAGTCTTTGAGAACGGGTTTCTCAAGCCAGGTGTCGCATTAGATCAGTGTCTCATCTCCAAAATGTTTCCAAAATGCATCACAAACTGCTTGAGAAACTGTTCTACTATGATAATTGGTGATGAAAATAAATGATGTTCAATAAGATGTGTTTACTTACTTGTGTTTACTAACTGTTTATTCAGTTAAACATGAATGTTGAACTGTAGGTCTACATAAGCTCCAAACAGCGAATTCTGATGAGCTTAACCAGACTAAAGTCAGCACTGAACTAAACAGAAATGGAATTAAGATGTGGAGTATGCAGATATTTGTGGCATTATTGAAGTAAACACCGCGGGCTTTAGGACCTTTCGCCATATTTTCCGACAAGGTCCACACGCGGCTGTCAGAAAGGACGGCACACACACATACACATACACAAACACACACACATCGCGAAATGCGGAAGTTTTTTTTTTCTTACCATTTGGCATGCGTTATTAAACTCCATAACTCTCTCACCTGTCCTTACTCCGTATTTGCGTCTTTATTACCCCCAGTTGTCACGAAGGAATAAATGAAAAGTGAAACTGCAGTTAGAGTCAGGCATACTGCTGATTTGATTCAATAGAGCAGACGGCTCACCGGTCAGGTATACATCCGCGGTAATATATCAAGGTGAAAGTCATCATAGCTTGCGTAAAATAGACCCAGCTCCCAACCCAACTTTGAGAATAGATTAACGGCGATATTTTTTTTATCGCGCGATAAGAGTCTCGCGTTAACGCAGCACGTTAACGCCGTTAACGGCCCAGCACTAATATATATATATATATATATATATATATATATATATATATATATATATATATATATATATATATATATATATATATCAAAAATATGTGTGCTTTATAAAAATCAAGTTAACTTAAGTTTCAAGTTACAGTGGGTTTACTCACTTTTTTAAGTCAAATCAACTGTTTAAACTAAAGTAACAAATTGAAATTGTATTTGTCACATAATCAGTAATACAAAGTAAGATGCTGCAAATTTAATGCAGCTTATTTGCAGTGAAATGCAAATTTAACAAATCACTTTTTAAGATGGCATATAATGCTTGTAAAGTGTCTTATTTTAATGTTTCAAATTAAATAAAATCAACAGAGTAAGTGATCATAATACAAATAT
Source organism: Danio kyathit (assembly GCA_903798195.1). Lineage (NCBI taxonomy): Eukaryota > Metazoa > Chordata > Actinopteri > Cypriniformes > Danionidae > Danio > Danio kyathit. The sequence continues at coordinate 26,454,514 of LR812535.1, read as the reverse complement.
TTATTAAAACTTGCTGACGAAAGTGTAAAGCCTAGTGTTTTTTAAGGAGAGTATAAAGATTTAAAAGGGTAGTTTATTTAGTATTTTGAGACTGCACCTCTTATCTTTTAATGTGTGATTAAATGATTCTTGTTCTATAATGCATTCTTTTTTAGTATGTAAAAGATTGTTACACAAAATTACTTTAATGATTGTCTAAATAAAAGAGTTTATTTTATTTAAGATGTCATGAAGGTTTCAGTAATGAATTAATAATTATTTTTTTATATTATTAAATAATATTATTAATAATATTTAATAATAGTAGTAATTTTAGTACAATATAATATAATAATACTAAAAATAATAATTATTATCATTATAATTTATATAATAATAATAATTTTAATATAATTAATAATAAAAAAGTCTTTTGTTTGACTTCGCTTAATTCTCCTTGATGTGCTTCAGTTCTGACTTTAGCTTTGAGTAAAAAAATAATGATATAGTGAACTTTGTACAAACCTTTTTTCTTTTCATTTTCAGACAGTGAAAGTGCAGTGTTGTGAAACCCATGATAAAAATGAATATTTTTCTTTCCTTTTAAATTCTCTTTTGTCTGGGGAAATGAGGCATGCGACCTCAAAGGAAGTAAATGTCCCTCAGTGAAGAATGGGGGGAAAGTGGAAAAGAGGATTGATGGCTGAGAATGGCTGAAAAAGCCCAGTCACATAACTTCCTATATAGATACCCAGTTATCAATAAATAATAAACAGTAAATTGACTGATTCACGACTGACATTTTGAGTTTATTTCTTCGCATTTAAAAATACTCCAGCTCTCTGATTCTCAAATGCCATCACAGTGTTGCATATTTTACAGTTAATAGTTTCCAGATCTTAAAGACTGCTTTCGTCTGTGCACGTCAGATCTCCATATGTCTCTCTGCTCTATTATTTCTGTGGAAATTCTGACCTATATATATATATAGATAGATAGATAGATAGATAGATAGATAGATAGATAGATAGATAGATAGATAGATAGATAGATAGATAGATAGATAGATAGATAGATAGATAGATGTACAGGGAGTGCAGAATTATTAGGCAAGTTGTATTTTTGAGGATTAATTTTATTATTGAACAACAACCATGTTCTCAATGAACCCAAAAAACTCATTAATATCAAAGCTGAATATTTTTGGAAGTAGTTTTAGTTTGTTTTTAGTTTTAGCCAGTAGGACTGGGAGTTGAGCTTGACTCCATCCTCAACCCGAAAAGGGCCCACAAGCTCATCTTTGATGATACCAGCCCAAACCAGTACTCCACCTCCACCTTGCTGGCGTCTGAGTCGGACTGGAGCTCTCTGCCTTTTACTGATCCAGCCACGGGCCCATCAAGACTCACTCTCATTTCATCAGTCCATAAAACCTTAGAAAAATCAGTCTTGAGATATTTCTTGGCCCAGTCTTGACGTTTCAGCATGTGTGTCTTGTTTAGTGGTGGTCGTTTTTCAGCCTTTCTTACCTTAGCCATGTCTCTGAGTATTGCACACCTTGTGCTTTTGGGCACTCCAGTGATGTTGCAGCTCTGAAATATGGCAAAACTGGTGGCAAGTGGCATCATGGCAGCTGCATGCTTGACTTTTCTCAGTTCATGGGCAGTAATTTTGCGCCTTGGTTTTTGGTTTGGTTTTTCCACACGCTTCTTGCGACCCTGTTGACTATTTTGAATGAAATGCTTGATTGTTCAATGATCACGCTTCAGAAGCTTGGCAATTTTAGGAGTGCTGCATCCCTTTGCAAGATATCTCACTATTTTTGACTTTTCGGAGCCTGTCAAGTCCTTCTTTTGACCCATTTTGACAAAGGAAAGGAAGTTGCCTAATAATGGAATTTCTCTGAATTTGTAAATCCACAGAGGAGGTATGACCTCTGACTCCTCCTGCTTCCTGTCAGAATTCTGCATAACATTCCAGAACGGAGCATGAACACCCGTTCATTCACTCCCTTTCTCATGTGCACGAGAGGAGGGGTGAAAACAGCATACTCTACGTTTTTTATGCCATCTCTCCATCCGCGCTCTGATTTCGGTTTATTTATGTTTCTCGGATCGACACATGCGAAGCGGTTCTGGCTTGTGTGATTGCCTCAATGAGAAAGTCCTTTTGTTTTCACTGTTTTCATAAACTTTTCGAACTTTTGTGGACCTGCTGAGTAAACAATTGTATGTCTTGCCAAATAACAATAATGAAAAGTGAAGCACTGTAGGCATTGTGTTAAAACTGTTCATTATGTCAGCCAATCCTGAGTAAAATGATTGATTTACCTTTTATTTTTCTTCTTGTTCGCAACAATTCCTGGTGCATCTATTCAGCTCAGACCAGTGTGCAGATAAATCTGTTGTCATGCTTATGTGTAAATAAGTCTTTAAAGCAGCAGGAAAATCAAAGGAATTGGTCCGTTTCACACTCTGGCCGTAATGCAAGTAATTTTCCACCATTTATGCCCATTTTCTGCTTTCCAATTCCCACACATGTCTGAATCCTCTGTTGTGACTTAAAGAGCTTCATTGAAAAGACATGTAACATACACACACACACAATCACAGCCCTAATCAAGTAGCTCTCAATCAGCTGCCAGAGAAGCGGCCGCCATTGATGTCACGTAATTACCCATGCGCAACTTTAATGTGTTATAATGAAGCCTCCGTACAGTGAGTCGTGTTGCCATGTAAACAAACTTAAGTTCCTTTAACCCGCAAATCCATTCTCGGAAAAGTATAAAAAGACGGTCAAGTGTGTGTTTCTGAATAACACTTCACTTATAGGCGTTTATCATTATAGACAATCATTTTACTCCTTCAGTATTGATTTTGACGTTCCATTGTCCCATTTTAAAATCAATCTCGGTAGCTGGAGCTGGTGTATGCGGTGAGTGGTTGAAATGAAGTGCGAGCCGCAGGTAGCCAGTCACTCAACCCGTAATTACTCGCTGAAGAGCGCCACACTCATTCTGTTCACTCCACCGCTCAGTATGGGGTAAAGGCAGAGAAAAAGGATGAACGCTCGGAAAAACGTGGCGTCCCGCGGAGCGAGGAACCCGGGCGCTCTTTTAGCGTTCAGGGTGCTCAGCATCCGAGTGTTTTAGCGAAGCTATTAGGCCTGGCTAATGAGGACGATGGGAATGGACAAATACAACCTCTAATTCGATTCAAATGTCAGTGTGGAGGGGAGCAGCTGTTGCTGTAGTGGTCTAAAGCTCTTAAAGGATTTGATGATTTTATGACCAAATAATGTAAAATGTTAGACATAAGCGATGTTATAAAAAAAATAGTATGGTCAAATGAATGGTCTTTCAGGCGAATTCGCTGAACGTTTAATTGAGGCTTTTAAGACTCGTTCCCACTAAAAATAATTTCTAGTCAAGAATCGCCATTGATGGTGCCACTTAGTCCTGGTCTCCATCTGTGACCATGAAACTGAGCCTTAGAGTGCTTCCTGATATCCGTATGCCATTTAAATGGATTTAGAGAGGGTTTTAGAAGTTCAGAAGGTACTAGTGAGGTGTTCATTTGCAAAAATGTACTTTGGTAACTGTACTGTAGTTTGTTTGGGGCAGCTGAAAAGCGTGTGTATTTATGGACTCTTTTTGATCTTTCAGTCTAATATTGTGAAATTAATTCATATACATTTTACATCATTTTATGCATATGATAGATAATTTACTTTTCCCTCAAAAATGCTTGCATGCTAATTTAATTAATTAATTACTTAATTTATTTATGCAAATGATTTGTGAAAAATTATGGTAAAATATCTGTTAAAAATGCATAAGATATATGTCTTATATGACCGACAGCTGCTCTCTTACCCTTACCTGACCTACTTGGTCATGTGATCTTTGACTCTAAGGTCAGCTCTCCCGGGTACCTGCTGGGTAGAGTTAACCATGTGTTTCCCGCCCAAAAGCAGGCGTGTGGGCTGAATTTCGGGCATTTGACTTATAATTTTAAGTTAGACAAATGATTTTGTTAAACAGCTCAAGCTCAACTATTGAGGCGCTGTCATCACAATATATACTCACATATTTGAATAGAAATAAAATAAGAATTGCTTGAATGTGAATGGAGGTATGAATAAATTTAAAGATGGGTCTTTCCATTTAAACATGAAGGCCATTGCTTATACAGATAGATTTTGCTTTGTCTGACAAGCACTCTTGAATTTAAGTTGGCCACTGCTATCATATTCATATAGGATTTAGATTTTGTGGAAAGCTTTTTTGTGGAGCTTTCTTTTCTTGCAATGAATGTTGTTTTTTTTATATGCATTTAAATGGCTGTGTTTTGCCTATGTTCTGGAATTAGGCCCATTTACAGGACTTTTTGCCCATTTACAGAATTATGGCCCATTTACAAAAAAATTCTCTTAAAATGACCCAGAAACCCCTGCAAATTAAGAAACTTCTCTCTGTAACTGTGAAATGTTTGGAAATTTTTCATAGGCCTAATTCAATTATTTAAATTGGAACACAGATTTCAGTCTGGGTTTAAGTTGGTTCAGACTGACCTTCAAAGATGTTTACATCTTGATTTAAATGCATTTTGTTCACATATTCCAATTGAACACCTGATGTATTTTCCACTTTAAGCCAGTGTATTTATGGACTCTTTTTGTTCTTTCAGTCCAATATTGTGAAATTAGTTCAATAAAGTGACAGTGGACAATGTTAAATGAACAAAGGAGTAGCATCAGCTTTCGTTTGCACTCTAATAGCTCCAAAACTATGCTGAACGCAAACAAGAGAGTCCCTAAAGCATCATAATGTATTATTGCTACCATAAAACCGAAAAATCCAAACAATGCGCCAAATAATAAACATGACAATATGACTCAAGTTTGTGGTTTGAATTTTTTGATTTGACTCAGTGCGCTTTCTTTGACTTTGCAGATGCAATGGCCACTCCATCTCCAGCCAAGAGTATGGGCGACCCAGGCATCACGCCACTTTCCCCCACACACATACTGGTGAGCTCTGCTTTTTACTGCCAGCATGACGTCACCCATTACACAAAGCAAATGTCTGCGCGTGCAAATGTGTGCCTTAATGGATCATCTTATTTACACTGAGCTGCAATTACATGCAACAATTTAATGCCTGACATATGCTTGACAGCCCCTCTTTCCATATCTCTCACTTTTTTTTTCTGTGTACAGAAGGACTCAGAGGAGAATGAGCCTCCGAGACACCACTTTGTGGTGGTGGTGGCCATCGACTTTGGCACCACCTCCAGCGGCTACGCGTATGCCTTCACTAAAGAGCCAGAGTGCATTCACACTATGAGGTGAGACAAAAGAGGCAGAGGGGGGGAGCGGAGGGACTGGGCATGGAGGAAAAAAGAGATAAAATGGGGTATAATGTAGCTGGAATCTACAGACAGTTACGCTGCTGTTTATGTGATTATTGGGGGTAGAAATGTAGTAAATAACCAAGTGCAAGCTAACTTTTTAATATATCTTTAATATATTCTTAATTAGATCTTTTAATATATGTGTATTTAATATATATTTTAAATATTTTTTTTTATACATATAATAGATAATTTACTTTTCCCTCAAAAATGCTTGCATGCTAATTTAATTAATTAATTAATTAATTAATTTCTTTATGCAAATGATTTGTGAAAAATTATGGTAAAATATCTGTTAAAAATGCATAAGATATATGCCTTATATGACCGACAGCTGCTCTCTTACCCTTACCTGACCTACTTGGTCATGTGATCTTTGACTCTAAGGTCAGCTCTCCCGGGTACCTGCTGGGCAAAGTTAACCATGTGTTTCCCGCCCAAAAGCAGGCGTGTGGGCTTAATTTCGGGGAGTTGACTTTTTATTTTAAGTTAGAGAAATGATTTTGTTAAACAGCTCAAGCTCAACTATTGAGGCGCTGTCATCACAATATATACTCACATATTTGAATAGAAATAAAATAAGAATTGCTTGAATGTAAATGGAGGTATGAATAAATTTAAAGATAGGGCTTTCCATTTAAACATGAAGGCCATTGCTTATACAGATAGATTTTGCTTTGTCTGACAAGCACTCTTGAAATTAAGTTGGCCACTGCTATCAAATTCATATAGGATTTTGATTTTGTGGAAAACATAGTAGAGGGGGTGACAAAGGAAAGGGATGAATTAAACTGAGACTATGTACTCTGTTTTTTAAAAGACTGGTGCAATCAGTCTGCTTAATTTCAATTGTGGTTTTGACCGCTGCTACAGATTTGCACACATTCACAACATAAATAGCCCAAGGCCGTTGAGATTATTTGGGTTGGACGGCTAGTCTAGTCCCTAAAGCTTTATGTAAACATAGCTTCCCTTGTACGAATGCACAAACATCTTTTGCCAAATCTGTTTAGAGTCTAAAATACAGCTGCTTTGAATTGGTTAATGAAAGATGAAAGGATTAACTTCCAGTCTGCCCCAGAGTCGTTTTTCAAATTTTGTTTACAGAGACCCAATTTATTGAATCTAATAAGCTGAAACTTTATAGACTATTACAATGTCAACAATTGCAGACTGACTTGTATTTAAAGGGGTCCTATTATGCTTTTGAAATTTTCAGCTCCTTTCCTAATGTTGCCATTTTTAAACTTTTTCAATTTTAGTTCTTAGTTAATTTTTTTTTCTTCTACAGTATCTCACAACTTATTATATACTGGTACACATGTAATTCTTTCTAGTAGTTCACATTCAAAGAAATGACTAACATTTTTATTTTTTCTCAAATTTTATACGAAAGCAACAATATTATGTGTGCTTTTATCTTAACTTTTTGTAGCTGATGAGAAAGAACTACTTTTTACATTTATTAGACAGCTTTTTATGTGCTTTTATGCACTCAAAAACTTTATATATACTATAACTGTAGTTTAAACGGAAAAGTTTTTAAAATACATACAATTATTTTGTTTGTTAATGCTGGAGTAGCCAAAGTAGAAACTGTATAGGGTCTACCTTCTCCTGGGAAAAGGTTGGGGAGCAGCTGGTCATTTGCATTTAAGATGCACACATAAAAAGCATTATTGCTTCCGAGCAAAAAAGTTTTTTTTTTAAAGCATGGTAAAATAAATGGTCCGTAGGATAGTTTTAGCTGGGGTTAAAGGGGGTTCTTAAAACTTATATCTTGTTTAAAAAAAGAAGGGACAAATAGCCTCCTTAAAAATACATTTTAAAACTATTCTGTAATGGGTCACTATGATGAAGGCAAGTTTGCCAGAACACATAAATATAGGTGCGGTGCACATGAGGGCTATTTTTTTTTAAATAATAGCCATGTTAATAAAGGCTTTTTAACTTTTTCAACCACCCTTTGAGTGTCTTGGACTGATGATTTTTTTGTAAGTCTGTAATGTAGTTTTGATTATACATTGCCCCTAAAATGTATACATTTCTGTGCTTTACATAACAAATTATCAAACCAAGCTGCAGTCAGATGAAAATCTTTTCCCAGAATTCACTTTTTACATTTTTAAAGAGATAAATTGCAATTTTTGCAACATTTCAAACAATTGACCACAGTTTCAAGAGGTCACACTTAGACATTGCTTGATAATAATAGCAGGTTTGACATGCTGTCCCGGGAGAGAACCCTGAGCTCGAAGATAATTGAGCCCAGGGCTCCCGCCTGGTCAATGAGCATGGGAGGGGGTACAAGATCAGGTAGTTCTCGAGAGCTCCCCCTGGTAAAGAAAGAAAGGTGGAGATGGCGTGGATGGGGAATTCTTCAAAAAAAATGAAGATGAGGGAGTAATGCTACTTGGGCTGTTTATAGTAAGTTTGGAATAATCCAAAAAAAAGACCAGCTGTAATTTTAATCTATCTTCACATTATAGTGTGTGAAGTCAGTTTTCAACAATGGTAATTCTGCCATCCTAATGCTCTCTGTGCCATTACACACAGTCTGTAGTCAGTCTGCATGTTCTGTTTTGCACTGAGGTTCTTCGTCCTGGAAGTAAAAGCACATGAATATTTTAAATCCCTCTGTCTCTGTGTGGTGCGCGCGCTGGTTTTATGAAGCGGTTTTATGCCTCTGTAGGGATAATGAGGATGATGATAATTATGATGATGATTAGTTAGGTTGAATGGTATTGTAGGTCATCTTGGGTCAGTTCTATCCTGTTAAGAAGTAAAAGAAAAGCTGAAATTATTTGGTAATCCCACCACATATCTGCTCTACTCTCTCTCATATTGGTTGATTTTTTCCCTTTGTTGCTAGGCGCTGGGAGGGCGGAGACCCAGGGGTGTCCAATCAGAAGACGCCCACCACTATTCTACTGACCCCAGACAAGAAGTTCCACAGTTTCGGTTATGCAGCACGGGATTTTTACCATGACCTGGATCCTACTGAGTCTAAACAGTGGCTATATCTGGAGAAGTTTAAAATGAAACTACACACCACTGCAGTAAGACACACTACTACTGTATTGATTTTTATATTAGTGTGGTACCCGAGGGGACTTTGTGTCCCAGCATATATACATAGTAAGGGAATTATTAATCATAAATGAGTAGACATAGTGTTTTCTTATGAGTAATACCACAAGACTAAATAAAAACAATATTGCCTACTTCATAATTTAAGTAATGCAAAATAAGATACACCATTAGTAACATTATCATTAACAGTCAAAGCTTCAAGACGATGAAATAATGCTAATAAGTTGTCTAATTTATTAAACATAAAATTTCTAAACTCTAATTCTATATGTGTGGAAATCCATTTTGATTGACATTTCCTTTTATTTCTGGTTTCTGAGAGCACTTGTTGTCATTTTTTCTTCAGAATCTGTCCATCGATACAGACCTACATGCAGCCAATGGGAAGAAGGTGAAAGCTCTGGATATTTTTGCTTACGCCCTGGCCTTTTTTAAGGAGCAGGCTCTAAAGGTATGTCTTTGCACCATTAATTGAACTGAATGTTACTTTATTCATAAAGTTTGGAGTCAGCAGGATATTTTCAATTTGTTTTTAAAGAAATCGCTTATGCTCACCCTCATTAACCCTCAATAAAAACGATAATATTGTGAAATATTATTACAATTTAGATTTTCTGTTTGAATATAATTGAAAAAGTCATTTGTTCTTATGATGGCAAAGCTACATTTTTAGCATTACTACTCCAGCCTTTAATCTTTCAGAAACTATTTTAATATGTTGCTGAATGTTATAATGGAAATTATTTCGATTAATGGTAAGTTCAAAATAATAGAATAATAGCATTTATCTTAAAACATTTTTGTAACGTTATAAAAGGTTTTAGGGCAGCATGGTGGCGCTGTGGGTAGCACAATCGCCTCACAGCAAGAAGGTCACTGGTTCGAGCCCCAGCTGGGCCAGTTGGCATTTCTGTGTGGAGTTTGTATGTTCTCCCCATGTTCGCGTGGGTTTCCTCCGGGTGCTCCGGTTTCCTCCACAGTCCAAAGACATGTGGTACAGGTGAATTGAATAAGCTAAATTGGCTGTAGTGTATGTGAGTGTATGGGTGTTTCCCAGTTTTGGGTTGCGGCTGGAAGGGCATCTGCTCGGGTAAACATATGCTGGATAAGTTGGCGGTTCATTCTGCTGTGGCGACCCCAGATTAGTAAAGGGACTAAGCCGAAAAGAAAATTATTAAATGATAAAAGGTTTTAACTGTAACTGTCGCTTTTTTCAGTCGCTAACAAGCATTTGTCCAACCAGTTGTCGCATTTTTCAAACCTCTAAACACAATTAGCACAGCATTGGTCTTTTGTGGCCATACCATTCACACATTTTATGTTGTTTTCACCCAATATGCAGTCAGTGAACACATTTCCACAATGCTTACATTTTCTTAACAGACAAGCTGTACCTCCCAACAAAATGATGGATTGTTTTTGTAGTATTTACGAATGTTAACACTCAGCATCCCACAATAGCAAAAACAATACTCCAAACCTTAGATAGAGTATAAAACCTCTGCTTCTGCAATGATATCAGTTCAAAAACAATATCAATATCAAAAATATTGTTTTTTTTTTTTCAGAATGCTCTTGTGTTTCATAGACATTTGTAACTGTAAGCAATTTTATAGTATCACTGTAAGCAATACTGTAAAACTGTTTCTGTTCTATCACATCATGTTTCTACTGTACCTCCTGTAGTAAACAGTAAAGGGGAAAAAAATTTACTGGATTTTTATTGGAATTCTTTTGAATTTGAACATTGGACATACAGTTTGCATGTTTTGCATGCAAATACCTTTAAAACTGAAACGTAAAAGTCTATACAGATTTTATAATGTCAACAATAGGCAGTATTTTGAAATCTGGTGTACTTTTGTTGACTGCATGTTCCTTGTAAAGTGAAAACTAGTGTTATTCTTTGACAGAATCATTTCATTTTGAGTCAGTTTTGGTAAAGTCAGTGTGTGCAAAGAAAGATGTGTTCTATTTTGAAATGAAGAGTTAGTATATATTTAACAAAATGTATTTTTGAAAAGAAAATGATCAATTTGGCCAGTTGTGTTTTGTTGGTGCAGTGCTTCACACACACAGACTTTACTTGGGCGGGTCGCCCAGGTATATTAACGGCCACCCAAGTATATTTGGCGGTTACACATGAATAATACTATTATTATCATCCTTTTACACTTTTTTGTATTGAAGAAAGCCAAACATTCGTGATCGATTAACCAGTGGAAATTCTCTCGCTCTGCACGTTTCCTGCTGATTCTCTATGTGCGAGAACTGTCTCACACAGACAGTCACGTGCTCTGCAGACCCACAGAGATGCGCCTAAATGCGTTCAACCGTAGTTTCTGAATCTATAATAATATACTAAATAATATTTTAGTAATTTAATGATGTTAACATATTACATACTTTATACATATCTAAAATGCTTTGGCATTACTGTAATGTCATGCCAATAAAGCAACTTTATAGAGAGGGTGAGAGAGAGCAGCCTTTACCTGTCAGTGTGTGCACATGGCTTCTAAATAGCATAAAAGTAAAAGAAATGGTGGATTTCTTTTATTTTAACAGCCCTTTTTTAAAACCTTTTACCCACTGAAAAGAAAAGTTGTATAACAGTGTCATAATAAATAAAAAATATCGTTAAAAACACATTATTCAAGTACATTTCAAGTATATTTCAAACCTGTGGGAAGCACTGAGGTGTGAGTCTGTGTTAAGTGTTTAAAAAAAGTATCTGAAGTATGGGTAAGCGCTTGTTAGTGATTGAAAAACTGTAATTCAATGCATCCTAGCTGAATAAAAAGTATATGTAATTTTATTTTTATTTTTGAAGAATCAATGCTGTTCGTTAAACTCAATTTATTTACATGGGATACAGGAGCTGAGTGACCAAGCAGGGGCGGAGTTTGATAATGCTGATGTCAGATGGGTCATCACTGTACCAGCCATATGGAAGATGCCAGCCAAGCAGTTTATGAGAGAAGCAGCCTATAAGGTATAATCCTTCATAGCCACATATGCAGAGAAAAAGCATGTCTCACTTTGATAAACGACCTACTTTGTGTTTTGAAATTGGAGAGAGATCTGTTTGAAATGTGCTTTCAATTATTGCAACGACTTGAGAAGTTTCTCACAAGTTTGAAAGATGGGTTGTGTGTGTTTTGAGGTGCTGCAGCACTGTGTTAATGTGAGAAGGTAGTAAAAAAAGCCTCATATTCATCTAAAATAGGAAATGGAGAAGTTCATCTAAAATAGGAATGAGATATACAGAAATACAGGATGCAAGTGTATAGAAAGGAAAGGCAGAAGGATTAACGGAAAAGGAAAAGGAAAGACAGTTATCTCATCACTTAGACTCTGTTTGTCTGTTATCACTGTTTCTCACTGGACCACCTTAGAGACCCCATACATGAGACACTGTATCACTGTTTGTCGCTGTTTGTTCTTGAGCATGGTGAGAGAATTTAGGCCATTTACAATTAGTATTAAAGGGACAGTTCATCCAAAAATGAAACTTCTGTAATCATTTACTCACCCTTTGTTGAAAACCTATTTGAGATTTTTCTTCAGTTGAACACAACAGATGTTTTTAAAAAATGCTGGTAGCTGCTGGTACCCATTATCTTCCATAGTCATTTAATTTAATACTATGGAAGTCGATGGGTGCCAGCAGCCACCATTATTCAAAAATGTAGAGTGTTGACATATTTTTATATATAATTTGATTTTTAATTTATTGCATTGTAATGTGCTGCCTGGCCATGTCATTCATTTATTCATTTTCTTTTCGGCTTGTTTTCTTTTCTTTTCAGTCATGTATACCCAAGATGAAATTCCTAGAAATGGGACAATAAGCTATAAACCAGCCAAAATATATTTTTTGTTTAACAGAATAAAGAAAATCAGAAATAATAAAAAAAAACGCATGAGTGAGAATAAACGATGAGGCAGTTTTTAATTTTGTGTGAACTGTCCCTTTAAGATGCAGTTTTGTCACTTTAGACCTCTTCCAAATCTAGTTTAAAACGCATTAGATTGGATTGCTTTAAGTGTCGTTCTCCCTGGTATCTGGAGTTAAAATAAAAATAGTGATTTTTAACAACCAAACACCTTTTCACTTGTCAACAATCTGATCAGATTTGAGTAAACTTTAATGTTGTCCAGGATGCATCAGCACAGATTCCACCAATAATGTAATGCATTTAACAATTTGCTCAACATTGGCACATGTATTATTGCTGATCACTTGAAATGGGGTTGCCTGAGGTTAATACAAGTGCACAGTATATAAAGATAATAGAAAGAGAAATAAGAGGTTGAGAAACAAAACCTAGAAAAAAAGAAAGCTATTTTTGCTGTTTATTGCAGTTATGTAATGTATTGTTCTAACATAATTAGGTGAAGCATCATGTTAATTATTATTTAAACAAATTAGCAGTAAAGATATTCATTTGCATGCATGGCAATGATAGTAACAGTACAGAATGAAAAAATCAAGGGCTGAGCTTTTTAAAAGAGAGCGAGAGAAAGGGAGGAAGAGCGGGTGTGGCTTTAGCTTTTCTCATCTCAGTCCAAAGCAAAGACAAAAAATGAGGAGCAAGTGAACTACACCGATGCACAGTGAGAATACAGAGAGAACAGCAGGAGAAACAGAGCAGAGAGTCTCAAACACCTGATATCTGCAGTGGGAATTCCTGCAAAGCTTGGCTTAGGGGTGTGTGTGTGTGTGTGTGTGTGTGTGTGTGTGTGTGTGTGTGTGTGTGTGTGTGTGTGTGTGTGTGTGTGTGTGTGTGTGTGTGTGTGTGTGTGTGTGTGTGTGTGTGTGTGTGTGTGTGTGTGTGTGTGTGTGTGTGTGTGTGTGTGTGTGCATACAGTGACTCAGCTCTCCGTCTGCAGGATTGGGAGAACAGAAAAGAGGACTATGCATTCCCTCATCTTTTTTGCTCACACTGTTGCGTCATAAATCAGTGAGTCCTGCAGTGTACTCACTCATGGAAAACAGTGCCACTCAGCACAGCATCTGTGTGATGTTTGTTTTCATTTTTTACACTGCCCAGTTGCATAGTATGAGATTGGTAGTCAATATACTGTATGTGCCAGGCATTTTTAGATATTTGTTTACCCAGAAAGTAGGTTCATATTTATTTTAGTTACATTTTTTATGTTCATTGTCATTTGTTATCGCCTCTTTTTTAATTTAGTTTAATCTTTGTTTTCAATTTCCAATTAGGAATTGAATGCTTCAGCTTTTAATTATTGCAGTTTGATCCCAAGACCGCATTTACATTTTTTTTGTTTAAGGGTGGATGTATTATGCTCATTTTGCCCAATCTCATATCAATCTTGAGTACATATAGAGTAGTACTACACGTGAACTGATGCTAAATTAAAATTTGCTTTCCCACGATGGCTGGAATCCAGCCAGGGAAAGACGAGTGCATTGCTTGTCAAAGGTCAATATTTAAATAACATTTGTTTTGGGTTGCAGACATCTGAATACACAAATGCACCAGCAAGCCGAAACACCTTCAATTCAAGTCATGTTTTTAATTAAACATAAACATGACTTGAATTGAATTGAAGGTGTTGTGTCTTGCTGGTGTATATGTGTATTCAAATGTCTCCAACCCAAAACAAATGTTATATAACCTCCTAGGGCTTGAGTGTCCACACATGTGGACAGCACATTTTAGCTCTTAAGTGGCTATTTAAAATACTTTGAATGTTTTATATTTTGTTACAGACAGTGTCATCCTGCAACTGTTTTGCAGGAAATGAAATGTCCCAAACCCTATTTTTAAATGTCCAAAATGGGAAAAAATTTTGTTTTTACTCCCTGATAGTCAAACCAAGTTAAAAAAATATATATATATGTTATATACGCATTAAAACATTCAGAAAAAAGTGTTTTATGTAAATTCAGACCACGAGTCCACATATATGAACATCATTTTTCTCTAAAAGTAAATCGTATCAAAAGATGATACTTCAATTTTTATTCTAATTAGGTTCCAATAAGCCCAAATAGCAAAAAGAAATAAAAAATGCATGTAAAAAAACACCTTGGGCCTTTTATAATGTAGATTGTGTCAAAGCAGCTTAACATTGCAGTTCTAATAAATTGAATCTGTGTCAGTCCAGTTTTCAGAGTTGAAGTTCAGGTTAGTTTAGTTCAGGCTGGAGAACACTGGACGTCCATCGTGGAGAACTGCAGGTGTGAGTAGGTGATCGGCGGGATTGTAGAAAGACAGAAGGTTGGTTAGATAAACAGGAGCTAGATTATTTAAAGCTACAACACTTCTGATTATGCTTATTATTCACAACAGAAACACACAGTTTAGGTAACCAGAATGTTTATGCTATTCTTCAGCCAGTTAACAGCCTAATACTTTCATGTATTTTGTTGTAAATCCAGCAGCTCTAATCTCTCCACTGCAGCGCAAAGGGGCTGCGGGGTGTCATGTCATGAACCAGTTGCGTCGACATGGAAATATTAAAGTAATGGATTCTAAATAACGGTCACATTCAAAACGTCATCTACGGGGGTTAGCTGAAGTATTTGATTGCTTATGCTCTCACTGTTATGTGCACTGTACACTGTAAGTGTTTCACCCTTAATGATGTCAGCTAGAGCCATGTTCGAAAGAAGCTTTTCAAAACTATTGCTTACCCTGAAGTATAATTTTTAACAAAGAAAACTCTAATATCTGCAAATAGTTTTTTTTCTGGCACCTGGTCTATGACTTACGTGATTTACACAAAAAAATAGTTTTTAGCTAACAGTGATATCCCTCTCTGTGAAAAATTAATTTATGAATTGCTGTAAAAAGGAATTTATTGTAATATTAATTGAATAACATGAACAAATGTTTATATTAGTCATTATGTTTTCTTAATTTGAATGTTTTATGTGTTAGCCTGGGCTTGAGAATCCTGTATTCAATGTTTTGTCATTGTGCTCTGCGTTTATCTAGGCTGCTCTGGTTACTCGTGATAATCCTGAACAGCTGATCATCGCTCTGGAACCAGAAGCTGCATCTATTTACTGCAGAAAGCTGCGCCTCCACCAAATGGTCGACCTGGGCAGCAAAACAGCCCTGAACGGATACAGTCCAACTGACAATGCTGGGGTGGGAATGACCCAGGGTAAGACACAAATACTGTCTTTTACCACATTACAGTACAGGTGAAACACAAGCATTCTGCTATGAGGATGAACCAAATTGGTCCACATGTACTCATGTTTAAAATGCACTCTTTAAAGAAATAGTTAAAATTCCAAAACCATTATGGGTTGTTTTGTCTGTTGAAAGCAAAATAATATATTTAGATATTTTTGAGATTTTGGAAACCTGTATCCATTGACCTCCATAGTAGGAAAATATACTCTGCAAGTAGTAAGAAAATCAATGGCTGCTGGTTTCCAACATTCCTCAAAAAGAGTGGAAGAAAGAATCTCAAACAGGTTTTGAACAAGTGTGAGCAAATGATGACAGCGTTTCATTTAAAGTTTAATTAATGGCTGAACTATCACCTAAAAATGTTTGTTGAGGATAATGCTGTTTTGATGCCATTAACCTCTGGCTAATAGTTATTCTTCAAAATCCATTCTTCAAGTTTTGGGATATTGTGTACGAAGTGACTTAATAGCTCTCATAACTTCCTAAAACAATGTTTTATACTGAAATGTAAATCAGCGAAGCAGCTGAACTAGCAGTGAAATGAGGATTCCTCCTAAACTAACGCTGCAGGACTCCTGCAGTCCAAAATGCCTATTAAACCCTCACTGCAGTGCAGGAGAAGGTGATGATGCAAGCAGAAATCAGCGGGAGGGACGGATGGAGCAAGGGAGAGATTAATGTTTTTTAATCTAAGCTCATTTTAGATGTGCAGTATATCTTTATGTGGCCTTTATTTCTTCTTGTGAACTTGCCATAACAAAATAGTTGATATATAAAATATATAAAGACATCCATAGAAGACAATGGTTCAGATATTGAAATTATTTATTCAGCAAGGACGCATTGAATAATTGAAAAATAAAAAGTATTGTACTATGGGAAGTTGAAGAAGCTTCTTACACACCCCAAAATTTTGAACAGTCACATATTTACTACCATGCATGAACACACAAATGCCATCTTGTGGTATTTCAACTATGGACACTTTTACTCTGCCAGCAGTTGATAATTAAAATGTAATTAATTGTTGATTTTTAAAAATGAAATGTAACTTTTCTTTATATACTATAATAATTTTCTTAAATATATTATTATAATTTTTTTTATATAATTTACTTTTTATTTACTTTGCAATGAAATTAACCTTAAGATGATAGATCAGCAAATACATTTTATTTGTTCAAAACTACAGTATAAAAGGTCAAAAGTGCCCATAGTTGAAGAAACACTCCTGTTTGATTCAACAGGCTGTGAGTATTTCTGTTTATGTTCAGGCAGTGAGTGCATCATTTACACTTGTTTTTCTCCTTGTTTTTCGCCACTGCTCTAACAGCAACACAGAAACTGTCCTCTGTTCATTCCAGTTCACCTCCATTGTCCTGCTCATGTCATTTTTATAAACTGACAGCACCGCATGCACACACACGCTTTGCATTTTATTAAAAATGCATTTTTACATGAGCAAATACTAAATAGCATTTTAATGACATGTTTGTAGAATTGAAATGTCATTTTTCATGTTCATCCAGAAGGTAACAGACTTTGCTATATGGTGATGCCAGCATGAGAAACAGCTTTGGCAAATTCACAATCCCTGTCTCACAAATGACCCACTTCACTCTCTCTATTTCTTTCGTTTTATTTAAGTTTGCATGCACATTAATTCAAAATCATGCGATTGTTTTAGGTCATGCCTAGCATTCCCTTTGGAAAGAAAACATTTTTAATTACACCAAAAAATGTTAACACTGTGTCAACGAATAATTTGCACAATGAACCACATTTGTTATGAATTGCATCATTCTTGGTTAATATCAGCAAGGAAGAATCTCTCATTGTTTTTAAAGAATTTTGGTCTGCATTTAAGAATGATATGAATGTTGTTCGGTCCATTATGTGTCTGAAACAATTAAAGTACAACTATGATTGGTGTGCATGCAATGACCTTCATATGTGACGTTATGACCTCAGTCTGATGACATCAGCGAGCACATCTGTAACTCTAAACTGCTACCCATACTGAAGCAGTGACTGAGAAAAATTGTGCTTTTGAATTAGAAGAAAATAGCAGAATTTGAAGTAATAGCTCTGTGACGGATAGGAGTTAAATGTGATGCATAAAAAAGAAGGCAAATGTGCATGTGTGCTCTATAGATAGAGAGAGAGAAGAAGAATGAAGCACAAAAGCAGTAGTATCTGTGCTCTGATATTCAGTATATGTGATATTGAATGGCAGGCATTGAATGTGTGGTTAGTTTTAGTTGGCTGTGAGACAAAAGAGGATTGTCTTATGAAGCACACAGAGAATCTTTCTATCTGAAAATCACTGTAAGTTGGTATAAGTTTTATTTGTGACCCTGGACCACAAATCCAGTCAAAACGTGATGTATTTTTATACATCACATGAAAGCTGAATAAATAAGCTTTCCATTAATTTATGTTTTTTTAGAATTGGGTAGGATATTTGGCCGAGATACAATTATTTGAAAATCTGGAATCTGAGGAAAATTGCTGTTGAAATGCAAAGCACATTACTAATCATAAATTGAGTTTTGATAATATTATATTATCAATTTTTAAAATGTCTTCATGCAACCTGATCTTTACAGCTACTAATTACTTTTGGGACAAAAAATAACAATAATTTTGACCCATACAATGTATTTTTTGTCTATTGGAAAAATATACTCGTGCAACATAAGACCACAGTCACATTAATGTGTTTGAAATAAGTATTTTATGCTCAAGAAGACTTTTGTTTGATAAAAAATACAGACAGTAATGGTGTGGAAATATGGTAATTTTAAACTGAATGTTATTTTAGTTTTTTTATTATATTTTAAGCTGATTTTTTTCAGTGTTGCATGATCCTTCAGAAATCATTCAAATGGGAGGATTTACTGCTTAATATTCAGTGCTTATTACAATCCATGCTGCCTTAATTTCCTATTGGGCCAAACTTGCTGTAACATTACTGTTCTGGACAACGGAGGTGAGGATCCAATGGCAGTGTCTTTATTAAAAAAGAATGGTCAGGGGGGCGACACAGTGGCGCAGTAGGTAGTGCTGTCGCTGGGAGAAGGTTCGAACCTCGGCTGGGTCAGTTGGAGTGTGGAGTTTGCATGTTCTGTGTTCGTGTGGGTTTCCTCCAGGTGCTCTGGTTTCCAAAGACATGCGGTACAGGTGAATTGGGTAGACTAAATTGTCCGTAGTGTATGAGTGTGGATAAGTGTATGAATGTTTCCCAGAGATGGGTTGTGCTGCATAAAAATGTGCTGGATAAGTTGGCGGTTCATTCCGCTGTGGCGACTCCAGATTAATAAAGAGACTAAGCCGACAAGAAAATAAATGAGGCAGGCAAGGGTCAATTACAGACGCAAACAGAATCATCAATGGCAATCTAAAATCGTGGTGAGTAAACAGGCAAGGGATCAGTTCAGGCGGCTAACATCAAAAATATAATATAACATCAAAATATAAAAATATAACATCAAAAATCAGTAAATAAAGCAAAGATCAAACACGGCATGGAAAATAAGGCAAGGAAAGCACTTCGTAATGGTTACAGGTACTGTAACAACAAGACTCAGCACTGTGTGTATGCAACACTGCCTATTGCAGTAGTCCATGCAATAGGTTCATCATGTTCCTCCAGCTGTGTGAGTGCAATCAATGTAAAACAGGAACAGGTGTGTGTGAGGTGCATGACAGGATTTGTAGTTCATGTGGTGGCAGAATTGTAGTCCAAGTGAAACAGAAGGTTCTCCAGAGATCTGCAGTAGCTAGATCGCTGGTGACTGTAACACTTGCATTATTTGAAAAAAAACAGCTTTAAAATATTATATTATGTTATATTATATTATATTATATTATATTTTTTTGCTTTGTGCTAAAATAGTGCTGGTTATGAGCTGTAATTGAGATTACATGATCCAATTCTGGAAATTGAGTACTATTAGATTGCATTTTTTAAGCTCTATTAATCAGATTACAGTTCCTTCAACCGTTAGTTTGCTGTGAGTGAAAGATGGAGTGCAAAAATAAGCTCCTCCTCTTAAAATTCGATTTTAGTTGGAAATACATCATTATACTGAATTAAAAGTCAAGTTCAAGTTCACGTTGATTTAAAAAAAGGTAATACAGTAGTATTTTTTGTGAAATCATGGTGTTTTTTTTATGAATAAAAGATGAATAAAAGTAGTTTAATTCAGAAATCTTTTGTAACATTTAAACTGTTTGTAAAGTTTGCTTTTGATCACATTAATGCATCTTTATTGCATAAGAATATTGATTTCCTTAAAAATGAAATAGTACCCACCTCAGACATTTGAAAAATAATATACATTTTATGGATTGTAATCATTAAAGAAGCAACAAAAAAAATTAATATTCAACAGAACTAAATAATGTTCCCACAAAGCTTGTTTATGGCCTCTTGTTGCATCATGTTTTAACAGGACACATGCAGTTTTCATTGGCTTTATGTTTAGATAATCTAAAACGGACTGTGTGAATTTGCTTTTAGGGTGGTTACAGGAATTTCAGACATGGTCATTTACTGAAAAAAACGTCTGCTGCTCCATTTCATTGTTTTGTGTGGGTGAGGGAAATGTCAGTCTCCATGCTGTCACTCTCTCTCTCTTTTAGAGTCTTTAAACTTCCTGTTTGGCAATGTTTACAACTGGTGAAATGGCCATTATCCTCTGATGTCATCAGACCAACTGGTCTTTATCAGAGCAGGCCGATCTCGAATGAACAGAGACTTTAGCATTCCAGTTACAGTCAGGAAGTTCAAGAAAAAGAGAGGAAGTCTTTCAGTGGAATATTTATGGAAACTGGCTGAATATTTAAGCCCTTCTGGCTTAACCTCAGTCTTTAGTAATTCTACTGTGCACATTAGCTTTCTAGATGAAGTTTTATAGGTTTGAAATGAATGTCGATTTTACAAGGATATTATTGTGCATATGGGCTTGATGATAGCTTATTTAAGTTAATTATGAGTATCACAGGAATATCATGCACAAAGATTTGTTAAAGGATATACAATATTCCCTAACATTGGATTCTGTAATTCAAATTGTATATGCTCATATTTTATATTTGATTATTTTTATTTGTTTATTCATTTGTTTTGTTTATTCATTTGCATTTTTTAATCATATGCAATAATCAATATCTGACCGTCTGTGCAGGATTTTTGCAGAATTATTGAATTTATATATTTTTTAATAATGTTTTTTAGATAATATGAATATTTGTATCGGTTATTGCCCAGTATTGGAGCTTTTTTATGTAATTATACATCTATTATGACTAATTAATTTATTAAGAATAAATTAAAATATAACAATATTAATAATAATAATAATCATAATAATGATAATTATACTTTTACAAAGTTGTATAGAAGATGCAAAACTTTGTTCAGGTGCA
Organism: Danio kyathit; assembly: GCA_903798195.1. Taxonomy (NCBI): domain Eukaryota; kingdom Metazoa; phylum Chordata; class Actinopteri; order Cypriniformes; family Danionidae; genus Danio; species Danio kyathit. Next base: position 26,433,414 of record LR812535.1, on the reverse strand, counting down.
ATATGAAAATGTTTGTGACCATTCTTTTAAAATATAAGTTTCAAATACAATAAGAGAAATTACAACAACTTTACTCCTTTTCCTGGTATTAAATGAGTCTTACATTCCGTCAGAACTTTTTTTCCAGCAGCTTAAAGAAGCCACATTCAGCCCATGTTCCTTTCTCATCCTGTCGCCTTGCCTAAAGATCTGCCACACCCAAATACACACATACACACACACACACACACACAGAAATTGAGCTTCACGCGGCATTCCCTCTCACACACACTCCTGTCTCTCTCTGTTAACAACCAGCTAAGGAGCATGTGCGCCGTAACCGACAGAGCCGCACCTTTCTGGTGGAGAATGTCATAGGAGAGCTCTGGTCTGAACTCACTGAAGGTAGAGTCTGCCTCTTCTCACACACACACACTTCTGTCTTGTAGTGTTTTGCTCCTGCTGTTTCTAATGCTGCTGTCATGCGGTAGGAGGTCTAAAGCTCACAGGAAGGATGCACAACAGTCTCAAACAGCCAGTACATTCAATTAAAAAAAATTATAATGATAATAAAAATCTGTTTCTTAATTCTGGCAAAGAACTAGCCACATAGATAAAGTCTGACAAGACTGTAAATGAAGTGATAATTTACAAATTGGTTTGTTTAAATGCATAGATGTACCTAGAATGCTTTAAAAAGAGCTGGTTTCAAATTTTAGCCTGTCTAAATACTGATTATTTAGTAGATTTGTTTGTTAATGAAATTGGGAATTGATGATCTTAGCAATAACTGCACTTGCCATTTGTGTGCATTAAATGGACTGAATAGATCTTGGATGTTTTTAAATGTGCTGACTGAGACCGTGCACCCTAACTGAGATGGTAAGGAAGACGCTTAGTTTCAAATCGCTTTGACTTATTCTGCTGTCTGAATCAACCATCGGTATTGCCTCAGCACACTTTGCCTATTCATCACTGCTGGAATAACACACACGCAGATTAATGCTCTTCAAAGTCATCCATCTTTTTTCAAAGAGAAAAGTTCACCCAAAAATGAAAATTTCAACCTTCAACGCATACAGGATGTAGGTGTTTTTTTTTTCTTCTGTAGAACATTAAAGGTGCTGTACATAAGTTTTTGTCTCGTCTTAAAGGGAAACCCCCTCTTTCGGTTCAAGTCTACCTGTGAATTTTTCCAAAAAAATGCTTTGAGATAGGCATGGAGCTCTGCAGGCAGAAGGAGGAGTGGGTGAGGCCGGCAGAGCAGGGAAAAAGAGGGAAGCGAACAACTGTTGTCAGTCGGCTGACAAAATGAGAGACAAACCGTGAGGAGACCCATGATTTTAAAGTTTACAAAGTTAAAATGCAAAGAAATAAACAGTAAGTAGTTTAATGTCCTGCTACATTTGTTATTCATAATTTCATATACACATAACCACAATATGTTGTATCATTATAAAGATAATCGTGTTTATATAAACACTAAAAAAGAGGAGGACTTTTATCCTCCTCAATCCCCGGGTCTGAATGCAGACACAGTGGACAGCAGTGCAGCAGGTCACTTGCCATGTCTATTCCAACCATTAGCCCTGCCGGTAATCCGGAGGATTTTAAACATGTGCAAACACAGCAGCACAGATATAGGCGATGTGTCTGAATGGTAACAAACTCAACTGATAAAATACAAAGTCTGCCATTCTCCAATTCTCGTACAGCTCTCCCAACGAAAATGCTTGCTGCAAACCAACAGCTTTGCTGTATCAGCCCTGACAAAATAGCAGGGAAAAACATGCAACAAACCCCATGGATCATGGAAACAAACACATACGACCCATGCCATTCGCGGACATGGTCTCACAGCTTGGCAGTTCTGCCTTGCCTTCAGAAAGCACGTGCTCTCATGAATAATTAAGAAGCAGGGTCTTCTCATAGGATAAGAAAACTCAGCTATGAAAAATAATGAGAAACCGACGCGTCATCACTCCACTAGCAGATTCGTGCAATGTCACCAATTTTGGTCCCGCCCCAAAAATTATTTTAAAGCCGGAAGATAAAAATTAACTAACAAAATTATCTAGTTTTCTCCACAATTATAGCTGACAAGTCCTAATGCTGTCTTAATTGATGCTAAACACACACAAATCTGTTAAATTATTTAAAAAAAAAAGTACTTCAGGGTGTCTTGAACCTTAAAGCTAAGTGAGCATGCTAAGTGAAAGTTTATTTGGAAACAATATTAAAGTCAGTTATTCTGCTTTAAAAATGTGCGTTCTTTGTCAGAATGTCTATCTGTGTTTTGGTCTAACTCCGCCCACTGACAGTTTATCCAATTACATGTCGACACCCTGGGTTGCCTTGAAAAACAGCATTTTTTATTAGTTATGATGGCTGCCTTAATATATGCCAGTGCAGCCAAAAATGTGAACTATATAGCAGCCTCTGAAATGAGATGCAGATTCAGAGTTATAAAAGTCCACATGAGGTGTTTTTTTAAATTAGCAAATAATTTAAATATTACAAATGTAAACATTAGCTGTGCGGCTTAAATTGTAAGGCCTGATTGTCAGGCACATGTGCTCGTCAATCTGGCAACCAGCGTTTGCATGAAATTGTTGGAGGAATGTTAGGCTGAAAAAAAAACCTCTCAAATTTTTTGAATTTGGACTGCAATACCTACATCAACCACTAGTAAATCCTAAAAACTGCACCTTTAAGATTTTTACCTTGGTCATTCATAAAATGCATTATGTGTCATCAGGACACAGAGACATTAATTTAGTTTTGACTTTATAAGTTTATTTATTACTATAAACAGTACATTTATTACTTATCGAAGTGCCAATTTAAAAAAAATGTTTTTTAAAAGTTACGTGTCACAAGTGGACAATGCTAAAAACAAGTACAAATTTGATTTGACAGGCTTTGTCAAACAGACAAACTCTCTGAAAACTGACCTGATTCTTAAGCATAACAAGTTGTTTTGTTGAAGTGGTCTAATTATATGGGATTTAAACTTTGCCATCAGAAATCCATCCTCCAGCATCCTGACTAAACTGCAGCATGCACATAAAGTAAACAATTTGTTTTTGGGTGAACTTTATTTAAATAAGCAGTGATTTCATACAATTTGTAAACAATATACAGAACATGCACAGAACCTTAATTCTGACAGCCTTATACTGAGTTTCCAGCCAGTGAACCCTGAATGTAGGTCACTGTTCCCCTGACAAAAGCACTTGGTGGACCTGTCAGAGTCACTTCCATCCAACATCTGCTCCCAGTTCCTGAAAAAGTGTCAAATGTCAGCAGACGAGATCTGTCCTTATGACTTTGTTTGTGCCGGTCGTCCTCAAATGATGTTTCTCTCCAGGTGACCGTTATGTGGTGGTGGATTGTGGAGGAGGAACGGTGGATCTCACCGTACATCAGATCCGGCTGCCGGAAGGACACTTGAAGGAGCTTTACAAAGCTTCAGGTACAGGCCATGACTTTGGAGATTCACATTTAGATTTGATTGATTTTTATACACAGTTAAATAGATATATGAGGAGCCGTAAAATGTAAGGTCTAATCCATACAGTAGACTGTGCAGTTATTTATAATGTAACTTTTTAACTTCTTTTCGAAATATTTTAACGGAGACATTTTTTCAACACTTTTAATAGTTTTAACTAATTTCTAGTCATTCTTTTCTTTTCTTTCCTTTGTCTTGGTCATGACAGAAGCACATAATATTTTACTTACTGAAATATTTTTTTTTACTTGTTTATATTTTTACTGCAAGATACCAGTATTCAGCTTATTCAAATGTGATTTAAATGATTAATTAGGTTAGTTACAGTATGTAAGCTTGGCAAGTAATTTTAGCCAAGTCACTGAACAAAAGTGGTTTGTTTTGTAGCTAAATTATATTATGTTTTTGTAGCTTAATTTAAAGCTGGGCCGATAAACGATATTATATCAAATCGCGATAAAATTTATGTCAATAACAATGATAAGCTTTGCACTTTTTTACTATAGATCCAAAACGCACAATATAAGAGCCAAACATACAGTAGAAATGTACAACGATGAGAATCTAAAAGTGTGTTGATATTAGAGATATACCGAATTTCAGCCATCGAAAATTTATCCATCAAAAATATGTTATGCCATTTAAGGGACGCTCTAATTTTTGTGGCATCAGTCATTGTTGGTGTACTCTTTTAAATCTGGAAGCATTAACAACTTGTATTGAAATATATATCATCATCGTTCAATATGGAAAATAATTGCCATATCTCCCAGCCCTAGCGTAGTTCTATAACTAAATTAACAATTTCGCAAGGGGGCTAATACTACTGACCTTAAAAAAAAAATTTTATTGCAAAACTCCCTTTATTCCAGCCAGACTTTTAGAAATGAGATTTTTTCCAGAAAAAAAAACATGAAATAGGAAATTATTATGAACATTTTCTTGCTCTGTTAAACATCACTTTTAACAAGAATACACATTTTACATGAGGGCTATTAATTTAGACCTTAACTGTAAATCCACCTATCCCTAATCCATCTATGCCCTAGGATGCTTTGCATGAATTATGGGAGTAACTTCCATTAAACTTCAAAACATTCATTCATTCATTCATTTTCTTTTCGGCTTATTCCCTTTATTAATCCGGGGTCGCCACAGTGGAATGAACCACCAACTTATCCAGCACATGTTTTACGCAGCGGATGCCCTTCCAGCTGCAACCCATCACTGGGAAGCACTCATACACTCATTCGCACACATACACTGCGGTCAATTTTAGCATACCCAATTCACCTGAACCGCATGTCTTTGGACTGTGGGGGAAACAGGAGCACCTGGAGGAAACCCACGGGAACATGGGGAGAACAGGCAAACTCCACACAGAAATGCCAACTGACCCAGCCGAGGCTTGAACCAGCGACCTTCCTGCTGTGAGGTGACAGCACTACCTACTGCGCCACCGCGTCGCCTCAAAACAATCATTAAAATTAAATTAAGTAAATTTTTAAGTTAAAAACTTGGTACAGTGAGGTTGCTTTATTCTCACAGTTCATCCTTCAAATATTAAAAGGAAACTTATTAGAATTAACAAATTACTTTCAGAGATCATGAACAAAAGATATACATGAATAGACACAAATAACCACTGGAATACAAAAAGAAAAATAATCAAAATACAGTGCTACTAATGACATGTTAAAATACTAAGCGTAACTCTCACATGATCGCCCACTGAAGCTAAGCAGGGCTACACCCGGTCAGTCACCTGGATGAAAGACCACATGGAAAAGCTAGGTTGCTGCCAGAAGGGGTGTTAGTGACACCAGCAGGGGGCGCTCAAACTGCAGTCTGTGTGGGTCGTAACGCTCCTGTATAGTGAAGGGGACTTGATACTGCAGTAAGCGACGTTTTTCATATGTTAAAGCGAGGTACAAATTTGCCCACTGGCTTCTGTCCATCATGGCCATCTCCATCCTTCATCACTCTGTCTCCTCTCCACCAATCAGCTGGTGTGTGGTGTGCGGTCTGGCACAATATGGCCACCGTCGTGTCATCCAGGTGAATGCTGCACACTGATTGTACATGAGGAGATTCCCCCAAAGCGCTTTGAGTGTCTAGAAAAGTGTATGCATGTATGTATATAAAGGTAGGAAATTATTATTATTAATATTATTATTATTATTATTATTAAAGTTATTTTCATGACAAATAAAAATATAGCCCAAAGCCAAACTTACCCGTCAATTATTTTTCACCATGTGTTTATATATATTATCAGTAGCACAGCTTTATTATTTGATTTGTTTCAGTTCTTTTGAATGAAAGTTCTCCAAATCAGAAGTGCTACCCATAATTTAAAAAGCAGTAGTCATGTGCAGAATAGGCAAATAGACAATAAAACAAACAAACAAACATAAATGTAATAAGATTGTGAAAGCCTGAAACGTACATGTCAATATATAATAAACTAAAATAATAATAATTTAAATATTCAAGTGAACAGGAGCTGTTATTCTGACATGTCATTATTCTCAGTCACATTAATTTTCATATTTCCTTCCTCTTCGCAGGAGGCCCATATGGCTCTATCGGTATAGATTATGAATTTGAGAAGCTCCTGTGTAAGATATTCGGGCAGGATTTCATCGACCAATTTAAGATCAAGCGTCCGGCCGCCTGGGTGGATCTGATGATTGCATTTGAATCTCGTAAAAGGGCCGCTACTCCTGACCGAAGCAATCCTCTGAATATTAACCTGCCCTTCTCTTTCATCGACTACTACAAGAAGTTCAGGGGACACAGTGTGGAGCACGCGCTGAGAAAGAGCAAGTAAGTACAAGCAGAAATCCTCTGTTATCACAGTCCAGTTGAGCTGCACCATATGCAGATAACTTGTATGATCTACCCACCTTCATGTTTTTGTCAACAATACAGAAGAGAAACAATTTGTGCTCATCAATCAAACAAAACTTTCACACCTGAGAGGTGTTTAATATGACAGACAATGAATTGATGCTATTTATACATTTATTGACTAAGGTGTAATTTCTTTACATACATGGTCTCAACTGACATAAAATCATTAACGTTTCCTGCAAATATTTATATAAAAATATTACATAAATTAAGTACTGTACGTTTTATAGAGCAAATTTGCTAAAAATAAAAAACCTGAAAAATCACATGTACTGTACATAAGTATTCACAGCCTTTGCCGTGAAGCTCTAAATTGAGCTCAGGTACATTCTGTTTCCACTGATCATTCGTGAGATGTTTCAGCAGCTTAATTAGAGTTCTCCTGTGGTAAATTCAGTTGATTGGACATGATTTGAAAAGGCATACACCTGTCTATATATGGTCCCAGAGATGACAGTGCATGTCAAACACAAACCAAGTATGAAGACAAAGGAATTGTCTGTAGACCTCCAAGACAGGATTGTCTCAAGGCACAAGGCTGGGGAAGGTTACAGAAAAATTTCTGCTGCTCTGAAAGTTTCAATGAGCACAGTGGCCTCCATCATCCGTAAGTGGAAGATGTTTGGAACCACCAGGACTCTTCCTAGCGCTGGCCGGCCATTTAAGCTGAGTGATTGGGGCAAAAGGGCCTTAGTCAGGAAGGTGATCAATAACCCGATGGGCACTCTGTCTGAGCTCCAGCGTTCTTCTGTGGAGAGAGGAGAACCTTACAGAAGGACAACCATCTGTGCAGCAATCCACCAATCAGGCCTGTATGGTAGAGTGGCCAGATGGAAGCCACTCCCCGCGTGGAATTTGCCAAAATTCTCTGGTCTGATGAGACTAAAATTGAACTCTTTGGAGTGAATGCCCAGTGTTACATTTGGAGAAAACCAGGCACCGCTCATCACCAGGCTAATACCATCCCTACAGTGAAGCATGGTGGTGGCAGTGTCATGCTGTGGGGATGTTTTTCAGCAGCAGAAACTGGGAGACTCGTCAGGATAGAGGGAAAGACGAAAGCAGCAATGTACAGAGACATCCTGAATGAAAACCTGCTTCAGAGTGCTCTTGACCTCTGACCAGGAGTGACAGTTCATCTTCCAGCAGGACAATGAACCAAAGCACACCGCCAGAATATTAATGGAGTGGCTTCACAACAACTCAGTGAATGTCCTTGAGTGGCCCAGTCGAGCCCAGACCTAAATCCTATTGAACATCTCTGGAGAGATCTGAAAATGGCTGTACACCGTCGCTTCCCATCCAACCTGATAGAGCTTGAGAGGTACTGCAAAGAGGAATGGGCAAAAATTCCCAAAGACAGGTGTGCCAAGCTTGTGGCATCATATTCAAAAAGACTTGAAGCTGTAATTGCTGCCAAAGGTGCATCAACAAAATATTGAGCAAAGGCTGTGAATACTTCTGTACATGTGATTGTTCAGGGTTTTTTATTTTTAATAAAATTGCAACAATTTCAAAAAAATCTTTTTTTCACATTGTTGTTATGGGGTATTGTGTGTTTTGAGGAAATAAATTAATTTAATCCATTTTGGAATAAGGCTGTAACATAAAAAAAAATGTGGAAAAAGTGAAGGGCTATAAATACTTTCCGGATACACTATAGATAGATAGATAGATAGATAGATAGATAGATAGATAGATAGATAGATAGATAGATAGATAGATAGATAGATAGATGGATGGATGGATGGATGGATGGATGGATGGATGGATGGATGGATGGATGGATGGATGGATGGATGGATGGATGGATGGATGGATGGATGGATGGATAGATAGAAAGTAATATCAATAATAATAAAGGTAATGCAAATAATAATGATGTAATGACAAAACAATAAATAATGACATACCCAACACATACCTCATCTTTCTGTGTTAACATGTTTATTTATTTTATTTTTTATTTTTCATTATATCCTGTATAATTCCAGATTTGATTTATTGAATCATACATAGTGTATTTCTCCATTGGCAGTTTCCTGCTGACTCTCTGCCTTTGCTGTAATTGTTGTCTGTCTCTTTTGAGGTCGGGCATGTGTGACCTGCAGCCCCTGGAGAGTTAATCTGTCTATTCATGACTGCTGTCAATACCACACACACAGCCATTCAATAAGCTGTATAAAGATGGCCACGTCAGCTAAATGAATGCCATGTTTGTTTGTGTGTGCGATTGCTGACTATGTGCTAAACACCTATAATCAAGGGGTGCCTTGGAACCATTTAAAAAAAGGCAGAAGAGTGAGTCCATTATAAACTCCTACCAGCTTGACTGATAATTCAATTATTGCCTATTATTGAGTTGTTTGCTTGTAAAGTCATCATCTGGCTACAAAGCAAAAGGATTCTCTGAAAAAATATATTTGACTATCAGTCTTCCTAATCATATATATAATGGCTGCTTCCTGAGTAAAAGTATAAGATCTGATAGAAAATATATAATTGCGCGGCAGGTATCTGGTTTATCCTTGTAGTATAATTTGAAAAATGTGAGAATGTTACTAATAATAATTCCTTACATTTATATAGCGCTTTTCTAGACACTCAAATCGCTTTATACATTTTTGGGGGAATCTCCTCATCCACCACCAGTGTGCAGCATCCACCTGGATAACGCGACTGCAGCCATATTACGCCAGACCGCACACCACACACCAGCTGATTGGTGGAGAGGAGACAGAGTGATGAAGCCAATTATGATATGGGGATGGTTAGGAGGCCATGATGGACAGAGGTCAGTGGGCAAATTTGACCCGGATGCAGGGGTTGAACCCCTACTCTTTTTCGAAAGACATCCTGGGATTTAGGACCTCAGTTTAACATCTCATCCAAAAGACGGTGCTCACTGAGCAATATAGAGTCCCCATCAATATACTGGGGCATTAGGACCCACACAAACCACAGGTTGAGCATCCCCTGCTGGTGTCACTTACACCACTTCCGGTAGCAACCTAGCTTTCCCATGTGGTCTCCCAACCAGGTACTGACGGGGTGCAACCCTGCTTTGCTTCTGTGGGCAACCATGTGAGAGTTGCATAGAGCTAGCTGCCGGCAAGATGTCCTCGCTACAGACAGTAACCACGATGACATAATGGACCAGGATAGTGGACCTTGTACTGCCCACTAAGATAATGCCCATACTACTGTAGGCGAGGTGTAGGTGATCGTCCATTACTTAGTTGACCTGGTCCAGTACATCATAAAGTTGCAGGCTGCAGCGACGACTGTCTCAAAAAATTTGCGAAACTGTGAGGCTGCGAAAGATGAACCACGTTACAGCGAGGGACCACTGTGTTATATTTAGGAATAAATGCTGACAAAAGTTTCTTCTTATTGGTAAAGATGGTGGTGAACTTTTTTTCTTCAATAGAAATTTAACAAGGATTTTGAGCAGAAGTTTAGATTTCTTTAGTGATTCATAAAATGCAAATCAATGGCTACCAGCAATTTTAAATTAAAAAAAAAAACATACAGGCAAAATAAAATGAATACCCATGTCTCCTAATGATACACTGAAGTCTTCTAAACTGAAATGACAGATGTGTACAAAATACTGGACATTATTTACAGCATTACCTTTAATCCACAGCTTCATCAGACGATCCTGAGTGCCTAATTTTGTGTTCTTTACTAACGAGGTGATCATTTGTGAGGCATACGTAAGACTACTCTAAGTTGCATGTTATAGATTTCGAGCTCTTATGTCTCACAGGGGACAGTTTTTCAGTCTGAGTCCTCGACCTGTTAGATCATCCTGCACAGCGCTGATATGGGAATAGACGCATCTGTTTACTGGAAACCACAGCTATTAGCACACATGCGCCAACTTTTATAGCACTGTAAAACCTATGTAATGTAAACTCAATAATATCAGGTTTCCGAATAGTCTTCCATATGTGAAGAAATCTTTTAAAGAGGCCATGTGAGGATACAGTTATGATTTATTTCAGTAGATAACTCTTGCTTTCTGTCTTTGTGTTGTCTTCTGCAGTGTGGACTTTGTGAAGTGGTCTTCACAGGGCATGTTGAGGATGAGCCCAGATGCAATGAATGCCCTGTTCAAACCAACTATAGACCACATTATACAGCACCTGAGTGAGTACTCGCCCATTTTATTGCCATTTGAGTTGCAGTTATTGACATAGGATGCCCGTAATTCAGTGTTCTATTTCAGAAGGGATTGAGATCTTTTAGTGAGATTAGAGGATCCATTGTCTGGGTTTAAGTGCTATGGAATGGATCATGGACTGAATTAAAAAAATATACAGTATGTGATTTAATTGTTGTTTTTAATAGTACGTATTTCTTTTTTAAAAAATGTAATAATTGGAGGAATTAGATTATTCCTAGGAACTAGTATTTTTGTAGAAATGACATGGCGTAAGTTTATACAAATTAGCTAGTAAAATTGTTAGCGCCAATAACCTCTTGGTCAGTGCGCTGACATAGAGCACCATTGCGCTTTGAGGGTTCCAAGTTTTAGTACTGGTTCGCAGATTTATCCCAATTTTCTAAAACTTAGCCTGCTGTCTAAATAAGGCAAATTTGGCCTTTTTTATGTGTATTTAACCATCGCATTTTCCTATGAGACAAGTGTTACATTGTGTTACATTGCATTGTTGCGTTACATCCATAGACTGTAAAAAATATGGATGTATTATCCGTGACATCACCCATAGGTTTTTAAAGAGCGCAAATAAAGCTATAAATAGGCGCGGCCAACCGTCGCCATTTTGTTCGCACATTATCGCACCAATCGTAGTTACCAAAAAAGGTCAAAGAGACGGAGCGTGAGCGGAGCTACAGATGCCTGATAACATTTTGCTTAGACTGACTTTTTAGTGGGAGAAACACTTAATACTTCATTGCCTGTGACTCGTTAGTGTTTTGACCACATGTGCTTGGTTGTACACTATATCAATAAAGTGTTAATACTTTTAAAAACACTGTTGTAATACATTGAGCCACTAAGCATTGTTTTATGATGTTTTTCTACAAAAGGAAAATGCTAATTACTTTCAAATACTTCAAATAGAGTCTGTGTTAGTAAATGTAAGGCTATTTATGAAATCCAGGCATAACAGTCTTTGACAACCTTTCAGACGACTGTTCTATTGCCTACAGCTAATCAATCTGTCGGATTCTGGAGTGCATTACAGTTCGCATTGCATTGTGTTCTTACAGTACAAGAAAATTCTTAAATATCCTAAGTAAAACAAATACATTTATAGATATGATAATAATTTCACTCACCTGGGAAATGGAGGCCACGTGAATGGTTTGTGAGCACAATTCAGTGTCATATTATCGGATAATTGTAGGAAATAATTCCAAAAAGCAACTGACTGTGTAAAGCCACGTAAAACAAATTTAAAAAATACGATGTACATACCAAGCTCAGCGGCTAATCAGCCGGAATCAGCTGAGGTGACGAGACAGCGAGCAGCGAGACCTAGTGGTCACTCAAGTGGCCACACCCTTAATTATGCTGATTAAATATAACTTATAAAAACGAAACGGATGAGTTATTAAAAAATTCACCCCCCTCACAGTTGTCATGAAGGGTAATATTATCTATATGAACCAAAATTATCTTTTGTACCAGGCTGTAAACATGTTTTTCAGCCAGCGAACATCTGGAGTTCCTGGAGCAAGCCCCCAAAGGCGAGTCGATAATTTGCAGTTTCAGTTACTTCTGTATTGACTTCACGAGGGAGAGTGGGATGTTGCTAAAACTAGACCGAAATAATGGAACACTGGCTCAAACAACATAAAAATGCTTTAGAAAAAGATGTATTCTGTGCTCATAAACTGATACATTTTGCTGTGAGATCAGGATACATTACATTAAGTTACATTACATTACATTACATCACGTTACGTTACATAAACAAATTTAAATTTGGCTCAAAAAGATCAAATATTGAAAAGATGTAGTCTGTGCTCATCATACATGGTTGACTGTGAAATGTGTCTATACTAGTGCCAACTCCTCCAGTCAGCAAAAGTCTGGGCAAAAAGCGATCTGGTCAGAAATTATGTAGTGTTTTTCAGCCCTTAGTAAGATCTGTAAGACTGTATAAACTCATGAGCCGCTGGGAGACACAATTAGGATGAACGTTGGCCCAGTCAGAGGAGCCTCAACCATCTGCCCAAAATAATTCAACACACACAGAGAAGTGGGTCAGAACTAAGTCCCTCTGCTCGTGTCTCTGCTGGTTGAGCGCAGCTGTGATGTACTCAGACCAAAACTACAAGCAGGAACAGCACTGCTTATAAACTGCTTTTAGTCAATTTGCTCAAAACCATGTAACATTCTTAAACATGGTTAAAGGTGGTCAATCAGCTCATTCTTGAAGGATGGATTGCATTTATAGGGTGCATTTTGACATGTTTTGATTATTTGATCAAAACATGGTTTTGGTTGGTTATTTGATTATATTTTCACATTTTTTGATGTTCTCTTAAAAACTCTTATTAAAAAGTCTGTTGACTTTTTGGTTCTATGAAGCCCCTCCCCCCTAAAAAAACACAATGGGCTGTAATAGACTGATGTCACGTGGCTGCCATTTTAAAAGCGAAAGCGAGGCTGCAGTGAGAAGAAACCCGGAAGTATCTTCTGGAGTCACACAGGATTGGTATCTGCTATGGTGTATTGTTGTGTACCTGGCTGTATATCTTATCAGCGAAAAGAAAGTGACACAAATTTATCGCTTTCCGAGTGACCCGAAAGTCCATTCTGAATGGACAGTGAAAATAGAAAGGGATATCAGACCTCATTTTCAGCTAGGTTAAGGGAAATGGCACTAGTTAGCTAATGTTTTCTTTCCCAAACACACATTTTAGATGCCATTTATCACTCAAGTTAATGAACTTATTCTTTCCCTATGTTAGACTTGTCACGATACTAAATTTCTGTACTGAAATTTATAAAAACGGCCATTCTCGCTAACATTTAAGCACAGAAATGACTGTGATTGGCCATGAAGGTCATCAATTCACCGCACTTCACTGATGTTTACCAAGTGGAAACACAGACGAGCGATTCACTGATGAATCAACTGATCTTTGTGGCTTTAAAACGCTCCACTGTCCCTGTATATGTGTTTGCACTTAGCGAAGAGTGGTGAACTGATGACCTTCACGGCCAATCACAGTCATTTCTGTTGAGCACTGGTGAACAGAATAGCAAATCAGCGGTCTTTATGAACGTGCTTAAATGTTAGCGGGGAATTGACGTTTTTAAAATTTCAGTATCGTGACAACAACATTACAGACAACACAAGGGTGTGCTCCAAACATTTTACACAGGACTGCATTGTTGTATCGCTCACAGGGTTACATAGGCTGTAGCAGGGAAGCCCCCACGTTGTTTACCTGGTGCCATGAACTAAAGCCTAGGAGAACACTTAAGCTTTATTACTCTTAAAGAGATTATATATTAAACTTAACTGAATTATATTAAAGCCAATACAAAAAATGTTCCAGTTGCCATTTAATTTTTAAGATGAATCAAATTAACCTTATCAAGCTATTTTTTTTTTTACCTCAATTACAGTAAACTGACTTAAAACTGACTTACAAATTTTAGAAACATGATCAACTTCGTTTACAACAAAAAACATCTGCTGTCATGGCTTATTGGTCATGTTTATTTACAGTGTGTAAGTCATGGCTAAATGTGTTTTTATGTTAATTTTAATTTATAAAAATGACTTAACCATGGTTCAGATTATTTTTTTGGTTGTATGAGATTGATACAACCTAAACAGTTAAAACTTGGTGTCTTAAGTCTGTTTAAAGTAGTTTACGTTGAATTGACTTGTAAAGTTAATTTGATTTAACTCACAAATTTAAAACAGCAATTTATTTTCCACAGTTTACCAGAGGGTTGTTGTAGGTCATAAGAAGCGTGTAAAAAAACAAATTGCATTGACTTTGGAGAGTTGTAACATTGCATATGTTGTTCATGCTCAATGACATTGCTACAATTTAAACAAATAGCTGCTAAAATTGTTAACACGGATAACCTCTTGGTCAGTGTGCTGATATAAAGCACCACTGTGCTTTGGGGGTTCCAAATTTAAGTACTGGTTCGCAGATTTTTCCTAATTTCCCAAAACATTGCTTCCTGTTTAAATACTGGCTGTTTCTCAATTCCAAGAACGCAGAGAACGGACTTGCGTTCTTGTAGAGACGGGGTCACCTCGGAAGAACGACTCTGGAGACTGCAAGAACAGAGAACGCATCCTCTGAGAAATGAGATGCTGCGTTCTTCCTGATGGTCACATGACCTTCACTCATTTTTTTAAACTGAAAATTATTTAAACACAGCAATCATACAACAATTTATGTTTTTTTCCCTTTTCAATATATATATATATATATATATATATATATATATATATATATATAACATGCACAAAACCTTACAAATATACTTTGCACAATATAAATAAAACTGATTTTAATACAAATTTCAGCAAATATTTACCTTTAATGTGTTTTTGCCTTTATTAAGATTTTCATTGTAATATTTACCTTCACCCTTTCATTTAGGGAAACTCCTGAGACAAATAAGTTTTATCTCTGAACTTTAATAATAAATCTATATAAAATGCTGTGCTTCCCACCTCCTTTAACTCGTCGCAATGACTTCTGGGACTTCTCAAGCGAGTTCGGTGCTCAAGTCTGCATTGGTCCATCCTCTATATCAAGAACACATCCGGGAACTTTCACGCGTCCTCCGTTCTTGCGGTCTTGAGTTTTGGAACTGAACTTTGGCTGTTGATGATGACGTTACATGAGAACACAAGGACGCAAGAACGCTGAAGAATGCATATTGAGAAACAGCCAAATAAGGCAAATTTGGCCTTTTTTAAACTTTCAGTTAGCTATTAATTCACCAAAATGTAAAATAGTTGTTGATGGATTGCAATGGGTAAATGTGTGTTTAACCATCGCATTTTGTTTTGAGAGCAGGGTTACATTGTTATATTATATTATTATGTTACATTGAATTACAGTGCATTGCATTGCGTTACATCTAAAACTAGACCAAAACGATGGAACACTGTGCAGCAACTTTACACACTCACTAAAGTTTAAAAGGTGAAATCAGAATCAAGCACCCCTTTAACTGTTTTCTAATGAATCTTGGCAAGGTCAAAATCTAATCTCTTTTTCTTTCTCTCTGTTTATTCTCCAGCTGATTTATTTGACAAGCCTGAAGTGACAGACATCAAGTTCCTCTTTCTGGTGGGTGGATTCGCAGAGTCTCCGCTGTTGCAGCAGGCGGTCCAGAACATGCTTCAGGGCCGCAGCCGAATCATTATTCCACATGACGTGGGTCTGACCATCCTGAAGGGGGCGGTGTTGTTCGGCCTGGATCCTAGCATTATAAAAGTGCGCCGCTCTCCACTCACCTACGGCGTCGGCGTCCTCAACCGATTTGTGGAAGGCAAACACCCACCTGAAAAGATGCTGGTGAAGGACGGTATGCGCTGGTGCACCGATGTCTTCGACACGTTTATCTCTGCCGATCAGTCAGTGGCCCTGGGCGAAACGGTGAAGCGCAGCTATACACCGGCCAAGCCATCGCAGCAGGTGATCGTCATCCATGTGTACTGCTCAGAAAAAGAGTCAGTCACTTTCATCACGGACCCAGGCGTGAGGAAGTGCGGCTCGCTGAAGCTGGATGTGAGCGGTACTGAGAGTCCAGCGGCACGCAGAGAGATCCAGACACTCATGCAGTTCGGAGACACCGAGATCAGAGCCATGGCTGTCGACGTGGCCACATCTCGCACTGTCAAAGCGAGCATCGATTTCCTTGGTCAGTAGATGAGGAAAACACACTGCAGACAAACTCAGTATTTTAGTCATGTTTTCCAGTCAAAAAAATTTTGAAATCATCCTTAAAACGATTATATATATCTTTTTTTTTTTTTTTTAATTCTGGAAAAAGTTCATCATTTATCCAACAAGGATACACTGTAAAAATTGAATAGTTAACTTTTTTTTAAGCAGGCCCGTAGCCAGGGGGAGGCTTCGGGTGGTTCCTCAATGACAAAGGTCCAGAAATTGTCCCATACATGAGCTCATTTGTCCTATTTTGACTGCTACACCATAATTTGTAAAAATAACCCATTGAAAAATGCTTTAAGACCAAGCAGAGTCATCTGTTGACGTCACATCAGTGTGACAGCTAGTCAGTTTTGGCCAATGCAAACTATTATTTTTCATGAGTCCAACATCTAGCTGTGCAAAAAAAAATAACAATGTAAGTGAAGTCATCTTTCACTAATGTATTGTTTTTAAATAGAGAAAATATTTACAAGTAACTTTTATTCCAAATCTTGGACCTTATTCTTGAAACAAAAAATGACCAATAAAAAGGTGTGAAGCACCAAAAGTGGCTCATATTAAAATGAATTTGAATCCATCAAATGTACTTTTTTACAAGAAAGGCTAGAAAAATCATGAAGTTTTTTTTTTTTTTTTATTATTATTATTATTATTATTATTATTATTATTATTATGTTTTCATTTTGTGATTTGTCTAATAAATGACAATAGGCTCCATTTTTTTATTTAAAACGTGAACAGATTCCTATTTATTTCTAATAATATGTGATGTAATAAATTTGTATTTTAAAAACAAGTATTTATTAATATTTCTTTATTTTAAATCTTTAAGAAATATTTTGGTACATTGAAAAGTGTGGTAATGATGACGATCCGACAAGCTAATCCAGCTTAAAATGTCACTAAAATGCAGTATTTAAACCTTATAATTAAATAGAAAATGAGGCGAATAACTGAAAAAATGTCCACATTTTGAGAAGAAAAAGAACTGCCCCTTTCACCAGGCTGGCTACAGACCTGAAAAGTGAGTAACATTTGTAAAAATTAAGTCAACTTAACACTTCCAGTTGGTTCTTAATGGGTTCACTTAGATTGTTTTTAAGTAAAGTCAACTTGTTGGTTTTTAGGCAATTGGTTTACTTGGTTTAAGTAACTAATCACTTTTTACAGTGTACATTAAATTGATCGAAGGTTACTGTACTTCATAATGCCACAAAGCAAAATAAAAAGTAAGGTTTCAAATTAAGAGTTATTTGACTAAATATTAAAAACAAAATATTACTCTTTCTTTTAAATATTAAAAGACAGGCGATACGGTGGCACAGTGGGTAGTGTTGTCGCCTCAAAGCAAGAAGGTCGCTGGTTCGAGCCTCGACTGGGTCAGTTGGCATTTCTGTGTGGAGTTTGCATGTTCTCCTCGTGTTCGCGTGGGTTTTGTCTGGTGCTCCGGTTTCCCCCACAGTCCAAAGACATGCATATAGGTGAATTGAATAAACTAAATTGGCCATAGTGTGGGTGTGAATGCCAGAGTATATGGATGTTTCCCAGTACTGGGTTACAGCTGGAAGGGCATCCACATATGCTGGATAAGTTGGCGGTTCATTTCCGCTGTGGCGACCCCTGATTAATAAAGGGACTAAGCTAGGGCTGTGCGATTTAATCGAAATCAAATCGCGATTTGAAATGTTGCAATTAGCTAAATCACAAGAGGCTGCGATATGAAATACATATGTATTATATAATTCCCCCCACCCAGAGAAAATGCATGACTGCCGTCTGTGTGTGACAGTCTTACTAGCCAATTGAGTGAGCACATTTTTGTTCTGCCCAATCAGAATTATGCAACCGAGCTATGCAGAAAGCCCACAATAAGACAAACAAACAGGAAAGCGCAGACAAGTGGGATGATGGCGTCTGCCGCTTCAGAAGCATTAATAGACTAATTCATATTTGTATTTAAATGGCATATTTGGCTCATTTCTAAAAGGATCACATGATACTAAGATAATGATGCTTTGTCATCACAAAAATCAAGTGCATATTAAAATATTTTTTAAAAAAAATTATCATTTTCAACACACATATTCAAGAATACATTATTCAAAAACTATGAAAAATAACCTTCATATCTTATGCAATTTTGATTCTGAAGATTTTTTTTTAAAGTATGCTTAAATATTTTGACTGGAAAACAAGGCAAATTACTGATCAAAACGTGACTTTTGCAGTGTAGAAGGATAGTGAAAGAAAAGGAAAACTAAACATAGAGATTGAGCAGGCGATGACAGTTGTAGGTTTGGAGTCTCAACTAATACACATTTGCCGACCTTTCATGTGACATTTGCTTGAATAGTTGTGCCATTCATGTCATTTTAGTTGGTTATTTCATTTTCCAGACCCACAACCAGACTCAACTTCACATCTGGCCAAAGTTGAGTTGATTTTGTCTCATTGACGCTCATCTCCGTCTGTTATTCTCTGTATGCTTCTATTGCAGTCTCTCTGCAGTCTTAGTAGGTTATTTTTCAGACAGGAGATGCAAACTCTGCATGGATAGAGCCAAAATGCAGCTGCGTATTGCTAGTAGTGCAACTGGGGATAGCACCATTTATTAGTACAGGTTAAGGCAGCTACATCAGTCTTATTATATACACATCATGGTGGAAATATAATATCGTTCTCTTACAAAATATACTGCTTTGCTCTTAAGCTTCTGGTCTTTTACCTCCAAAGCCTGGTTTTGGCTGCTGAACTGGTGACCAGTTTGCTAGACTGAAACTGAAACTCAGTATGTGCTCATCTCAAGCATTTTCAACCAACTTTGAGAATGGTACCTACACACATAACACATAAAACAAAGGTGCTGATGCCCGTGACAAAATAATTATATGTTTGTCACACTAGTGTTACAGGACTACGCAGAACAACAAAAATCTCAAACTTTTTTTTGTCTGTTTTGTTTCAACGTATCGTTATCTCAATTTCTTTATCCGTTTCTTTTTTACGTGTTAAGGCATTTGTAGGAGTTTTACATCGACTCCATTTGGCAGGAGATTGAGGACACTTTTTTTGTTCGTCCCAAAATTCAGTGTATCTTTTCATATTGTTGGTCAGTATGTTGCTCGAAGCGGAATGAGAAAGCATAAATCCTGGAATGTGAATTTTAGTCCTCATTTGAAGTGGCCGTGACATGAGAAGCCGCTAGCTGGACCTGCAACATGATTCGAAATGATAGCCATCGCTATATGCTAGTTGCCTTAGAAAGAGAAGCCACTGATTTTCTTGCTTTATTTTTTATTTTTTAAATTTTAGATTCTTTTTGAGAGTATGTGATAAATGAAAATGTTTATTTCTGTATATACCGTATTTAAAGATTATTGTACAGATTTTTAGCGTTGTTTTAGCATTAGCAGCTTTATGAGCGGTGTGTGTATGCAGGCCTTAAGAGCACACTTTCTTTCCTCCATTCTCATCAGCCCTCATGCAGATGCTAAATTTGGATATGAGCCAAATTCAAACCCAATCATAACCCAGAAAACTGAAACTTAGGGTGTGTTCACACTTGTAAGTCGGTTCTGTTGGTTCATATTAGCTTAGACCAAAATTTTCATTGTACTGCTTCAACTCCATGAGATGAGAACACCTTTTTATAACTGTTTGGGTCAAGAGAACATCTGTGTTTGGGGTATATTTAATACTCCCTTACTGCTAAATGTTTGCTCTGTTTGGATGTGTTTAAATTAGTCTCATGTCACAAGGAAACGTAGCTATTTTATGTATGTCAGAAAAGTGGCTAATTTGTAGAAATTCATATGATTTCAATCATACGAAAATGTAAGATTTTTAAAAGGTGTGCCCCCAAACCCAACTGTCATTGGGGGATGACTAAAATGTATGAATGAGATCATACAAATTCATATGAATTAGCCACTAAATCAAAAAGTAGCAAATTGAATTGAGATTGTTTTTGCTTAAATCCATTTACATGTTGGCAAAATCAGTATAAGGTGCAAAAATCTAGCTGTGATGATCAGTTTATGGTTCGAGAGGATCACTTGCTTACGATTGACTACTGCCGGTCCCGCATTAGCTAATGTACGATTCACACTCACTATAAATAACCAGAGTGTCTTACCTTAGTCATCTTCTTCTTGAAGAATCCCCCCCATCCACCCTTTTTTTCCTTGACAGGGTGGCAAGGTGACCCAGTGGTTAGCACTGTTTCTTTACAGCAAGAATGTCTCTGGTTTAGATCTCTACCCAGCCAGTTAACATTCTGTCTGGAGTCCATGTTCTCCCCGTGCTCGCGTGGGTTTCCCCGGGTTCTCCGGTTTCCTCCCACAGTCCAAAGACATGTGCTATAGGTGAATTGACTAAACCAAATCGGCACCATAGATGAGCTCTTAATCAGTAGCACATCCTCATAGCAATCTTTAATCCCCCATTTGCCTTAACAGTGGGGGAGTTCTCGAGATCTACCTGAGCTCAAACTCTTCTCTCGCCCTGCAAACGGAAGGGAGCCCCGGGCTCTAAGATCTTTTGAGCTCAGGGCTCTCTCCCGGGACAGCATGCCAAACACACTTTATTATCAATCATCAGCTAAGTGTGAACTCTTGAATGGCCTTAAAACAGGATAATGCATTTTAAAGATAATACATTTACACAATCACATGGATTGTCCACTTAAGCGTAATCAGGTGAGGAATGTGCATGTAAACGCACTTCAATGTGACTATGACAAGAGAAACCAGAAATGTTAGAGCATTCTGTCTGTTTATGGGTTCATTGTGTGACCTCATGTCCTGTTTTGGTTCATAGTGCATTCGTTTTTCAGCAAAACTGCACCAGAGCTTGTTTGGCAGAGCCAACTATTCAATGTTTAATGAGTTATTTTTAATCAAAACAAATATAACAAGTTTGAACACACCCTTAATCCAATTCCCAAAACCATACATTTAGCTTAGCCCTAACATAAACCCCTATTAACCAAAAAAAACTCCCACTTTCCATTCCATTCTTTAATCCCAAACTAATCTCTAATTCCATTTCCCATTTTCTCAGTTTCATATGCAGTTGTGTGAAATTCTTTGGTTATCTTTTATATTGATTTTTAGAAACGCAAGACTTGAAAACCCTTGACCTTAACAACTTTGCTCGCAGTTTTCATTTGAAGAAGTACAACATTGTGTTTATTTTTCTTTTGGTTTGAGGAAATGAGGTGACTGATAGTTTGTAGTGTGTATGTGGTTAAATCATATTCTGATATCGCAAACGACTGGCGATAGTTGTGTTTAAAGTTTGGAAGATGCTGAGATAAATGCGACAGTAAAAAACAAAATGAAAGCAATAAAGTTATTGCAATGTGACGTTCCACATCTTATTCCCGTACTTTATCATTCTGCCAGTGTGGAATGTGCGCGTCAATGCTGCAATCGCAAAATATTAATGTTGCTATCGAAATGTACTAATCGACATTTAGATCATTTGAAGTGATGAGACCTGAACATTTTATGTCAACATTTATGTGAACAATATAACAACTATTTTGGCGGTTTGGAAAAAATGTACGTCGTGTAATTGATTTTCCATGGCAATACAAGACTAAAAGCGCCAAATCGTTTTTGTCCAGGATGTTATTTATTATTATAGCACAGATCCTGGATCAAAAACATCAAAAGATCCTTTTAAATAGTCATACCAAGCACCTGACAGACCGACCACAAATTGTGAGCAAAATATCATCAGTGTAGAATAACTAAATATAAAAATAAACTACAAAAACAGCAAGCTTACACACAGGATAAAATGCTAAAGCTTCTCTAAATATAATCTGGATTTGCTGCTCATGTGATTGTTAATTGCAAATAATTGCATATGCTCTGCACGATTCGCATGAGTGACCAAAAACTTTTATGTTTTTGTTGGTTATGTTCATTAAAAAGATTCTATTTTAGATTCAGTAGATCTCCGGATAATAAAACTCAAGCTACTACAGATCACTCTCTCATTGGCTGAAAACAGTGTCATCGCATCTATACAAGCGTGCAGATTTGTGACGTTAAGCACACCTTTTTCTTTTTGCTCAGAGTATTTGATGGGGTGAATGTTAAAAAATAAACTTTTGCTTTTATACTTGTTTTTTTGCACCATAGCGGTTCATGGGCAGCTTTGCTTTAATTTTTTTATTGATAACACAATGTATAGCCTCTTTATTATATGTAGTTATTGCTATGATATGCTTGTAAAGTCACATAAAGAGCACTATCATTTTGTTCTTGTTTAATTATGATCACTCTGTCTAAAGTATTAAGATCCCTGTAAACAGGGATGGTTGCTAACAATTCACTGTGAATTTGATTTTGAATGCAGCATTATTTTATTTAACTGGGTTTTAGCTCAAAGAAAAAGGAGCAGGTTATGAGGAGCTTCATCGTTTGCTTGATTCTGTGCTTTAAACTCTTGAAAGTCGCCTAGGTCATTCACTTAGATTCGAGATGGCTGACGTAGACTTTTATTCACTTTGTAAACTCACATGCTATACTTTACCTGCGGGGTTATTTTTAATCAGTGAATACAGAGTCACTGCTCTTGCCATATGCACATCCGAAAATAAGATTTGCAACTGTTTCAATCAATGCCAAGTACTAACAGCCAAAATGTCACCCAATAAAAAGTATGTGTATTTCAAAATAAACAATTCGACTCTTGTGGTTCCTTGAGTGGCCTTGTGCTGAAGCTTTATTCGCATTTAAATCTGTGATTTCTTCTACACTGACAAAAAGGATTTATTGGATTTACAATTGTTTTTTTTATGCAAGTCTTTGCAAATAATTTATATGGACAGAATTTAAACAAACAAATTGAGTTAAACATTACTACATTTTATTTGTTTGTTTAAATTCAGCCCTTATAAATTGTTTGCAACCACTTGCTTTAAAAAAATCCAAGAAAAAATGTTTTTTTTTCAGTGTATTAGGCTCTTATCTTAAATAGACTCAAAATGACTTTTGCTGCTTGTTCAAATGATTTAAAATGAGCTGAAACAACACAACTCTTAATTGTTTGAGGGGTCAACTTAATTGTCTTTGTAAAAATGATTAGGTTAACTTAATAGATTTGTGTTGGGACAATATGGAGATTATGTGTGGAACCCAGCATTTATTTACAGGTTATGTCAAATATTTTGTCGACCCTGGTTGTAATTTTTCATAGTTAAAAAAAAGCCTAAAATCAACCAGACAGAGTCTGCACATTTTTTAATTAAAGAAATTGCGTATGTTGGTCTGTAAATCTGCTGTTTATTACGTGCAGCCTTCTGCATTAACCGGGTTTTGTGTTAGAATTTTATGCATAACTTTAACTTATGAGAAACTCTATCAGGTGGTAGTTTTATATAATGCAAAATTGAACGAATATAAACCATCATTTGAAGTAAGTAATGCTGCTTGTTTTTGTTGTCAAAATTCAATTCAAATTTACTGCAGGTTAGATAAAATAAGTTAAACAATTTTTGCTCTTAATCATAAGATTTAGCAATATCTTCCTTGATATTGTTGTTTTGTCTGATATAAATAAACATCCTTAAGTCAAGATTAATTTATTAAGATATGTTGCTTTCTAAAACATTGAGAAAAAATAGGAAAGTTTATGTCGTAACCAGAACTGTCAGATTTTTGTTTTTTATTATTTAAATTTATTTATTGGCAGAAATGTGA
This sequence comes from Danio kyathit, assembly GCA_903798195.1. Lineage (NCBI taxonomy): Eukaryota > Metazoa > Chordata > Actinopteri > Cypriniformes > Danionidae > Danio > Danio kyathit. The sequence continues at coordinate 26,409,366 of LR812535.1, read as the reverse complement.
CCTTGGAACACAGTTAGTTTGTTTGTTTGTTTGTTTGATTTTTGAGAATTGAGATTTATAAAGAACTTTCCATTGATGTATATGATTTAATAGAATAGGACAATGTTTGACAGAGTTACAACTATTTGAAAACCTGGTATCTGAGGGTTAAAACAAAATCTACACACTCAGAAATAATGGTAAAAATCTGTACACTTTTGTACCATACAGGTGGTCATTAGTACCTTCAGAGTACACTTTTGTACCTTTAAGCTTCACTTTTGTAGCTTTAAGGTACTCTGTGGTGCACATTTGTACTTTTTATGTATTAATATGTACCTTTAAGGACCTGTTAGGAACAAAAAAATTTTTTTACCTTTTTAAAAGGTACCGCCTCAGTGACAGATTTTGTACCTTTATTTCTGAGAGTGTAAATCACTTTGAGAAAATCACTTTGAAAGTTATCTGTTACAACCGGCTCAAAATTGTAACATTAGAGAGACAATACGGACCAGGTAAATTGAAAAGAGAAATAATTATTAACAAAAGCATAACTAACAAAAGTAGTTAAAGCAATCAAAGTCAGTATAGAGGGAAGTCAGTAGTGAAAAGCGAGTGCATGGTATGAACTGAGCTCATGATCCAAAACAAACTAAAATAAATCAAAACGCCAGGCAGGGAGATCCGGCTAATCGAGCTTCACTCTCATGTCAAATGTTGGATTCTTTATAACCATTCTTTATATTTCTTTATATTTTAACCAAAAAATCAAGTTTTAATACTATATTTACAGTAGGAAATTAACAAAATTATCTTCATGGAACATTCCAGCATACCATTTAAAAGAAAAATGGATAATTTTGACCCATACATACATTTTGTGGTCCAGGGTCATATATTTATTTTTGATTTTAAAGGTGCTGTATGTAAGTTTTTGACTCTTCTAAAGCATAAAAATACCATAATAAGATATTTAAGAACATGCCAAGTGAACATTCTTGTTTATCTGAAAAACAATGCTGAAGTCAGTTATTTTGCTTTAAAAATGTGCTTTTCATGCCGATATGTCTGTCTTTATTTTGGTCATTTAACCTGCCCAATGCCAGTTTACCCAATTATACAGTATTTCAATTCCCCAGGTTGGAAAGCTGCGTATTTCATTCATTCATTCAGTCAGGAAGGCTCTCAAAAATGTGACCTCAGGTGGACAGTATCAGACTCCAAAATGAGACACAGATTCCACTGTGGTGGAGAGTGGTTATAATTAGCATTTAACACTGAATAAAGCACATGAGGTATACCTTTGGTGATCATTGTCCGTTTTCTGTTGTTCAGCTCTAAGCAATAGAAGCCGTTTCTAAAATATAAATTTCAGGAGTTTGTTAAAACAAAAATTCCTTTTAATATGAAAAATATTCCTTCTATCAGGTGCCGTTGCTTTTATTTAGAAAACGATTTAAATCAGCTTTTTGGCTCGACAGGCCTGTGCAGTTGGTGTCATCAATCTGGCAACCTGCGCTTGCATGTATTTTGAACCAGGTGAGCAATAACTAGTTCAACCACTGCATGAGTGTCAAACCTACATTCTTTATTTTAAAATCTTTAGACTCTACAATGGAAAACAACAAAATATAATATTATTTGTAGGCAGGGTTTTTGTTTTTCCTCCTAAAAATATGATATGAATTAAGAAGTTGTATTTTCAGACTTTGAAGTGTTCCTCATCCCTCCAAATGTTCATTTTGAAAACAGATTGAAATATTGTATTTCTTTCCATTTTTTTAATACTTGGTCTTAAAAACCTCATTTAAATGTCCTCATAAAACTGATGCTCAACCTTTAAACAGCTTCTCTGCTGTCACACTTTCTTTCCATTCCCTGTTGCTTGCAGCTTCTAAAAGATTTTTTTTTTTAAACATAAATAATATGAATGCAGATTTTAGCTGACCTCCTGCACATCTACAGGTGATTTTAGTCTGAGGCCTTGACTTAACAATAGGCCTCTTCCAGACATGCCAGTGTTACTTCAGTCACGTCTCCAACGCCCACAGTTTCCATTTGAAAACAGCCCTTGTTTGGCCATCTGTAAATTCTACCTTTCTACACACAAATAAAAGCAATATTCTCACAGTCTTTAATTTAGCTGCATCAGATTTTAAGAGTTTCGAAGCCACTTTCAATTTTCTATGGATCTGCCAAGAGTATATGCTTTTGTTTAGAAGGAAGCAGGTCCTTCATTTTATGTATTTTTTTTCAACAGAGTACATTTTAGGTCCTTCAGCAATGAGCTATAATGTATGAGACATTGAACTGTAACCTGCTCCATTCAGTCAGGTTTTTATTCTCAGAAGTGGCCACTTAACTCCTATGTCCTGCAAAGAATGACTGATTCAGTTCAAAAGAGAAATGCCACTGTTTTCTTGTTCCCGCAAGAACATATTATTGCTGGACTATTTGAAATCAAGGACACCTTGCTCCTCTATAGACCGGCTTGACTGAAATTTGAGTGTAGAGCTTGTGAACAATTAAGTCTCTTAAAGAACTCGGGGCCTTAAAACACACTTAAGCCTGTCTCTATATGACATTTACCTGGCTTTGTGACTGGAAGAGTGTGAAAACACAGTAATTAACAGGCAAGTTTAGAGAGAAGGGTGATAAATCTGACGTTTGAACAACATAAATTGCACAATTATGTTTAATCAAAATATTAAAGAACAACCAAAGATTATATCAGATGGACTGGATTTGTTAGCATGAACTGACTCTGCCTTCCCAGTTTTCAAAAATATGTTCGGTAACACTTTATCTTGCTGGTCCATTTGAGTATTAGTAGACTGTCTGCTTAATATCTGTTGATGTGCTCCTTCAACAGACATTTAACTGACTATAAGAAACTTTGCAAGTACATGTCAGCTTACACTAACCCTATCCCTAACCAACCTAACAGTCTACTTATAATATAATGAGAATTAGTTGATGGTATGTAGATGCAATGTAACTTAAATTCAACAAACAGACCATCAAAATAAAGTGTGACCATATGTTCTATCATTAAGTTATAAAAAGGTTATTTATGAACGTTTTTTAACAGTTATGCAAACATTATTGGAACATTTATTTTTAACATTCTTTAAATTTCTCAAGCATTTAACTACATTTAGCAACATTTAAACTAAACATCCAGCAAAAGCATTTCAGAAAAAATATATTCCATTAATCATGTAAAAACAACGTGTATGTGCAAACCTTTATAATCAGCCTCCTTCACCGCCACAAAAATTAGAATACAAAACACAAAATAAAAGTAAACAATATGTAAAAGTATAGAATTTGAGGGGAGAGCAGCGCGCACACTCCTTTCTCCCTCTCCTCACACACGCAGACTGACTGGGTGCAACTCTTAAAGGGCAACATGCATAAATATTGTGGTATATACACATAGTAGTGGACGTTACAAATTCCATGAAATCTGTGCCTTCCAAAGTTATCAAAATTGTATTTTACATTTTTATAGGACTTTTAATTTGAAAATTTAATACAAAATGATACAAAAATATAAATATTGTTGTAAATAAAGCCTTATTGTTAACCGTCACTTTTGGTATACATATATACTTCTTTTCTTTTTAATAAACTGCTACATAATCCAAAAATAAAACTACATTTATGACATCACTTGCTGCGTTTTACATCATCTCGCATCCAGGATCCCATCCATTTCTCTCCCTCTTCTGTTCTGTTTTTGGTGATTTATGAAGTTTAATTGAGAGAAGAAAAACATACAATGTAAATACTGTTACCATACAAACAATTATTTAAGTTAATATAATCAAAATTATATTTGAATATTCTTATGTTATAATATCCTTACAAAGTGTGCAACATGCTTTTCTAACTGAACCTGTTAGCTAGCTTGAAATGAGGGACATTCTACCAGAAACGTACATTATCTGTCCCTGAAATAAAAACAAATGCAGTGAATAAAAAGTATTTCATCCCAAAGATTTCTAAAATGAACTGATGGTTGATTTCTGTGCGTTGTTCTGTAAAGGAATATGTCATTCGTTTGATTCTCAGACTTTTTTCTTTATTAAAAACACTACAAAACCTGTCATTGTTCTTGTCCTCAGCCCAATGGAAACTACATATTTAACAGTTTTGTTATGCTAAAAACTGTTATTAAGAAAAAAAAATACTTCAGAAATAGCAAGTTTACGTTATCGTTCACATTAATTGATTAAAAACATGAAATTATAAATAAATCCTACAATTAAATACTACAAATATATAATAAAAATAAATTTACAATTTTCCCCATGTTTCTGTCAGTCCTGTCTCATTTGCATTAAATTTAACATACAATGCGTGCAATACACTTTTTAAAGCTATGACTCGAAAGTGACATCATTTGACGGAGAGGAAGCTGACAGTGATCAAGCATGGGTTCAATCATTTAATTGTATGATTTTATGCTTGTTTTTGTATGATTTTTTTGGTGGACGACAAGCATAAGTCAGGCCCTGTCACTTTTTCAGCCCTGTTATTTTCCAGATTATTATTATCCAGAGTTTGTTTTTTGTTTTGACACTGCTCAGTTCTGTAACTGACATTAAACCTGTTAATTACATTTTTTCATGTATTTATATTTGATATGACTTTCCAGGTTTATCCATTGTAACTGCATAGACAGCCCTTTTCTCTTGTAAAAACAGCAAATATATAAGATTTTAGAATAATCTAAGAGAGGGACTGAATTGGTGGTGAAAAATAATTCACAGATTAAAACTGTTGTGTCTGTAACAAAAATAGTCATTAAAAATGTAATCAAATACCCTGCAGATATCACAGTTCTTGACATTTAACGTTTTTTTAAATTAGTAGCCTATATTTCAAAGATATTAAGAAAATATTAAAAGGCATCAATTATGATATTTAATTGTTAAAAGAACCTTTCCTGTGGACTTTAAGGTATGAGCTAACCTAGCCATTTTTTGTACTGTTGCCATTTTAAGTGATTCTAATATTCAAATACCAGTCAATAGAAGAAAAATAAAATAAGTCTGAATTTTTATCATCTCGAAAAAACTACTTCATATTTAACAAAGACGGGAACTGGAAGCGATATCAACTCTTTCACAGAATATCCTAATCGTGTCATACCCTCTATTCAATATAAAATCTGATTTGAGAAGCAGAAGCCTCGTTTTACTAAGTCTGAGGAAAGAGGATTTGTTTACAAAGATTCAACACTGCCCCCTTGTGTCTATTATATAGTATAGCCAGTTCGTCTCTTTAATAAATGACTTTAACTACTTAAAACATTGATAGAGTTTACAATTAAAACAATATTTTAAATACAAATATCAAATCATTTAAAAAGAGGACGTGTATTTCAAAATGCTATCAGTATTAGCCTACAGCGCTAACTGACACACACCGAACAAAAGAACGGCCTGAGGTAGACCTAGTTTGATATCATTCACCGTCCATTTGTGGGTCCTTTCAAAGAGCTGAGAGTACTTTACTCGCCACTAAAACATCATCCTAACTAGTTCCCGCCCATACGCCGCAGGTAAGTATTAATAAAAGGATTTTATTATGAAAACACAGCAATTATAGTTAGACTCAAGCACCCTCGTCCAGGATCCCACCCCATCTGAATATGAGTCTAAACGCAAAGCACTTCTGATTCAATTTGTGTAAGCGGCAGGGGTGGATGTGTTATTTTAACAGAGGACCACTCAACTTCAAACAGGACAGGGTCTCTCTCTCTCTCTCTCTCTCTCTCTCTCTCTCTCTCTCTCTCTCTCTCTCTCGGGAGAGATTTATCAAGTTTATCGAAGAGGTGAGATCATCCGCATGGGCGCATCAGTTGCTAGGGTGATATCTCGCTTAAAATGCCCCTTTCGTGGGTACCGGTGTGCCACCCACATGCGTCTCTGTCACCAACAGAATCATGATCTGCAAAAGTGGATGCTTGACACATTTCCAGCACTCTGAAGCACATGTTCCTCGCCCCTCCATCAGGTAATCCTGTAATTATTTTATTGTCTGATTATTTGTTTATTTAACAGAAACGCCCACAGCTAACTCATACAAGGGCCTTGAAACCTGAGATGAGGGGTGGCCATATTAGAAGTCATTAAGCAACCGGGTTTTTTATTGGCATTAGTGGTTCCATGAACAAGTTTTGACATCCATAGAATCCTTCCATTCCACAAAAGGTTCTGTGGGAAACCTTTTTACACTATAAAAAACCTTTTGTGGAATGGATAGTTCATAGGGACAGTTCACCCAAAAATGAAAGGTTTCTCACCATTAAGTCACCCTGAATGTATTGCAAACTCTTATGAGTTTGCTTTTTCAGTTGGACACAACAGAATATATATACAGTTGAAGTCAAAATTATTATCCCCCCTGAATTATTATCCCCCTGTTTACCCCCCCCCCCCCCTCTCATTTCTGTTCAACGGAAAGAAGATTTTTTTCTTAACATTTCTAATAACTCATCTCTAATAACTGATGTATTTTATTTTTGCCATGATGACAGTAAATAATATTTGACTATATTTTTCAAGACACTAGTATTCAGCTTAAAGTCATTTAAAGGCTTAACTAGGCTAATTAGGTTAACTAGACAGGTTAGGGTAATTAGGCAATTTATTGTATATTGATTAGTTTGTTCTACAGACAATCAAAAAATTTAAAGGGGCTAATAATTTTGACCTTAAAATGTGTACTTAAACATTAAAAACTGTTTTTTTTTTTCTTGCCAAAATAAAACAAATAAGACTTTCTCCAGAAGAAAAATATTATCAGACATACTGTGAAAATTTCCTTGCTCTGTGAAACATCATTTGGGAAATACTTAAAAAAGAAAAAAAATTAAAAGGGGGCTAATAATTCTGACTTTAACTGAAATTATTGTGTTTTACATCTGATTGCCTCAAGGCCTTATGATATCCTCCACACTATGCACTTGGACATATAAAAGTGATGATTACCTCTTTTATTGAATTTTGAGTGTTTTAATAAACCTTGTCAAAAATGACCGCCTTAGGAAATGAATAGGTATCCAGACTATATTAATCCATCAGACAGAAAACACCCCCATACACACCACCCCAACTCACTCACTCACTCACTCACACATTTCAGACTGAACAATGTCTTTTGCAGGTACACACATCTCTTTTACATGCTTGTTCCGATCTTCCAGCCTGATCTCACCAGGAAACGTAACTATTTTATGTTTTGTCCGTTTAGTGGCTAATTCGTACTAATTCGAGTTTAATTTGAATTTTTTTTTCTTTTTAAAATTTTTCCTAATGATGTTTAACAGAGCAAGGAAACTTTCACAGGATGTCTGATAATATTTTTTCTTCTGGAGAAAGTCTTATTTGTTTTATTTTGGCTAGAATAAAAGCAGTTTTAAATTTTTTAATAAACATTTTAAGGTCAAAATTATTAGCCCATTTAAGCTATATTTTTTTCGATAGTCTACAGAACAAACCATGATTATACAATAACTTGCCTAATTGCCCTATCCTGCCTAGTTAACCTAATTAACCTAGTTAAGCCTTTAAATGTCACTTTAAGCTGTATAGAAGTGTCTTGAAAAATATCTAGTCAAATATTATTTACTGTCATCATTCATTCATTTTCTTTTTGGCTTAGTCCCGTTATTAATCTGGGCTCGCCACAGTGGAATGAACCGCCAATTTATCCAGCACATGTTTTACACAGCGGATGCCCTTCCAGCTGCAACCCATCTCTGGGAAACATCCATACACTCTCATTCACACTCATACACTACGGACAATTTAGCTTACCCACAATTTAGCCTTTGAACTGTAGGGGAAACTGGAACACCTGGAGGAAACCCACGCGAACGCAGGGAGAACATGCAAACTCCACACAGAAACGTTAACTGACCCAGCCGAGGCTTGAACCAGTGACCTTCTTACTGTGAGGTGACAGCTTTACCTACTGCGCCACTGAGTCGCCCACTGCTGTCATCATTGCAAAGATAAAATAAATCAGTTATTAGAAATTAGTTATTAAAACTATTATGTTTAGAAATGTGCTGAATAAATCTTCTTTCCGTTAAACAGAAATTGGGGGAAAAAATAAACAGGGGGGCTAATAATTCTGACTTCAACTGTATGAGTGTTTTAAGTTGTAAATCGATCAGATTTGACCTGAACACGACAGGAAGGTTAATCAAACATATGTTTTTTTATTTAACCAGATAAAAACCCATTGAGATCAAGATCTCATTTACAAGGGTGACCTGACCAAGAGGTCCGTAAACACACGACTTATAAAACAAAAAATATATATATAATGTTAATAATAAATAGAAAATTAATATAATATAAAAATACAGTTTAGTTGTTTAGCTATACCACATTGCAATATATTAAAAACACATACATTGAGTAATGGACTGTTGTTGTTTGTTAAAAAGGATAGAGCGAAACGATGCAATTGGGATGAGCTCAGTTATTTTTAGTTCAGACTGAAGAGTATTCCATAATAAATGCAGTTTAAGGGAACATAAGAGACTTTTAATAACAGTAAAATCTTACTAGCTTCAAACTTTTGAACAGTATAGTTCTGCTTTAAACATACAGAGAATCACAGTTGGACACATTGCATTTGAAATAACTTATGCATTAGACCGCAAAACACAAGTGGCATGTCCACATGATTTTCTCCAAACTACAGTAACTTTTGCAACTTACATTTTTAAGTGTGAGTTTGGTTTCCAAATGCATTTTTAACATATATTTTACAGTTGAACCAAACAAACTTTTTTCTGTGTGATATATTCTGCTTGAAAAACATTTATTCTTTTGAAATGTGTTAATTTCTTCATGTGGCAATAAACCACCAGCTTTATCCTTCCACCATGCAGCTTTTAACCAAAGACCATTCGATTTTAAGAACACCAAAACTGTGGCAAAGCCTGGACAAGTCGTCTAAAAGCTTGTTTTCAAACTTTCCATTCTGCTATTGAGGGCGGGAGCAGCGAAACACAGATGCTGTCATCCGGATATTCCTTCTGATAAACCACTGTAATTACTGGAATCAGAGATCTATGTTATCATTAGCTTTGTGCGCAATGAAGAAATAAGAAAAGATGAGGAGAAAGAGTGACAGAGAGAGAGATGAGTGTGTATTTGAGGCCATTCAACCCCACCTCCTCCTCACTTGCCACGGTTTAATTCAGATCCTAACACCATAATGCAGTTTTACTCGGAGCTGAAGCCTGCAGATTGTTCTGATGGGTATTGTGAGTTTTGATGGCTTAAATGAGTAAAAAGTCAGTGTGAATGCAAATGTACTTTGTTAGTGTCACCACGAAAATGGCAGCATGCCTTTTTAATGCCTTATTTTTACAGCTCTGATTATAGGTTGGGTATTCAAACAAGTGAATGAGAAAACAATGAGCAGGCAATCAGGACTTCATAAAGCAGAGAGCAGCATGGGACAGATTAATGAGAGTGCGTCACACACATACGCACTCCGGCAGCCTTTAGAAATGACACTCATGCGGGTGACATATTAAAAGAGGGCTTGCACTTTGAGCGGAGATGTGAAAAGGATCAGAGGACCGTTAACGTGTAATTTAGAGCCCAATCTGACTGCTGTTTGCACAAAAGCAACAGAAATTCTGTCAGCGTCAATATGGAGAGACGTTCGCGAGTCACCAAGAGTCTTGGTTGAGCACGGACGGCTCATACACCCACATGTCACATACAGCAGCGTTCAGATGAACAACAGTAACTGCTTTTAATTTGGGTGTTAAAAACAGTCTCAATGAGAAGAATGGCGTCAGGAGAGAAAAGCGTTAGAGCTAATGGATGAGAGACGTATGTTGCTTCCACAGACTGAGTTTTAGAAAATTGTTTAGCAGGTATTCATTCACACTTGCTATTTAAAGGGCTCCTCTGATGCTTTTAACACTTTTACCATCCTTTAGTGTGTAATATGGCTGTATGAGCAGGAAAGATCTGTAAAGTTAGGCCACTTCAAAGGAAGCTATTCTCTCTGTCTGTAGCCGATGTTTCTGAACTCCCTCAATTGGGAGTGGGTATCAGACCAAACAAGAAGCACTGCATTAAATTATATTTTTCCCCGCCATGTCTTTAAAACATAGAAATTAATTTAACCCAGTATTTTTAATGGAGTTTCTGCGCTAGCCTGCTGCTAATGACGGCGCCTGCGTTTAAACAGTCTTTCGTCTCTTCTTACGCTTTAACAACTTAAATAGTCTATTTAACTGATTATAATTAAATTACATTACAACATCGATGCTGTAACAAGAACCTTTCTTTTTATCATTGGCTGAAAAACACAAGCTGTCCATATAGCTCATTGACGTGAAAGAGAACATAGGCCTACTTAAAATGACGCACCATCTTTGGGTCTTAGCCCTCAAAAAATTCTATATAAGAAATTTAACCTGACAAGACATTAAAACACACAGATGATTTGTTTGTTGTCACCAGAGCATCCAGCCACATGCTGTAAAGGCACCACCCTCTCTTGGGAAAGGAGGAGAGCGGCAGCAGCTTATTTGCATTTAAACAAACACACATAAAAACAGTGTGTTTGATTCCACCAAAAAGGGAGCTTTCATCATCGCATAATGAATTGTAATAAATGAATAGAAAAATAATAAATTCCGTCATGTATTTTGTGGGGACGTCAAGGTGGCTCAGTGGTATGCACTGTTGACTCACAGCAAGAAGGTCGCTGGTTTGAGTCCTGGCTGGGTCAGTTGCCGTTTCTGTGTGGAGTTTGTATGTTCTTGCTGTGTTCGAGTGGGTTTCCTCCAGGGGTTCCAGTTTCCCCCACAGTCCAAAGACATGCGCTATAAGTGAATTGGGTAAACAAAATTGTAAACTGTAGTGTATGGGCATGTGTCTGAATGTGAGCGTGTATGGGTGTTTCCCAGTACTGGGTTGCCGCTGGAAGGGCATCCACTGCATAAAACATATGCTGGAAATAGTTGGCGGTTCATTCCGCTGTGGCGACCCCTGATAAGGGACTACGCCGAAAGAAAACTATTGAATGAATAAATGTATTTTGTAATAAAACTTCAGACACTGTGAAGAGAACACCTGAGATTTGTGTCACATCATGGAATAACAGACACACTGTATAAGCATCTCTTTAAATGTGGGTCTAAAAAATGTGTGTGGAAAAAAAACAGGTTTTAGTTTACACAGAAACTAACGGAATATGTTTAAGAAGCTTGTAAGCTTGTAAGAGGGAATACATACATATTCACCATGTGATGTCCTGCATTTACATATTTAATCCAGCCAGGCTGATGGGTTCCTGGTGTGTGATGCCACAAAACATGTATGTTTTGAGAGTTCTGGCCCTGTTAAAAAAAAGGGGTTGGTGGCCAATTTGCCCTGCTGCTCAGTGAAACTGGAGGCAGAAGTGATGGTATACTGCCACCTTTTGCCCAAAACAACTCAGAACATTTAATGTGAGGCTGGTGAAGAGTGACACTGGGGCAGGCATTCCAGTCCACTTTTTTATTCTCTTCACTTGCTAACTTCCCTCCATCTCATTCCCTTGCATGTATGTCATTGATTATATCAAACAAGTGTCCACTACTGGCGGAACATCTGAATGGGTTTAAATGGAATGCCCTACTACACCCTTGAGCACTTGGGAACTACATTGTTGTGACTTTACAACTGCATTGCATTTTGGGACATATACAGTAGATGCTGGAGTGGACATATAAAAATGACTAGCTCCCTCTGTCAAAATTGAGTACTCGAGTGTATGTCGATGTAAGCTTCCCTCATTCACTTGACGCAATGCACTTAAAAATGGTAGCATGAATTCCCCTGAGGGAACAAGTGAAGGGAAGTTTGCGAGTGTGTGTCTAAAAGTGAAGTGGAACAAAGCCGAGGTCCCAATAATCAAACAGGCTACTTAAGGGCAGGTGCACATGCTCAACTTATAGTATATTGTATAGTGTTTTGATCCATTCATTCATTTTCTTTTCAGCTTAGTCCCTTTATTAATCCGGGGTCGCCACAGCGGAATGAACCGCTAACTTATCCAGCATATGTTTTACGCAGCGGATGCCCTTCCAGCTGCAACCCATCTCTGGGAAACATCCATACACACTCATTCACACTCATACATTACAGACAATTTAGCCTACCCAATTCACCTGTATCGCATGTCCACACAGAAACGCCAACTGACCCAGCCGAGGCTCGAACCAGCGACCTTCTTGCTGTGAGGCGACAGCATTACCTACTGCGCCACTGCATCGCCTGTTTTGAACCATACTATATTAAAATACTTTTATTAATCTTTTGTGGTAATTCTGGAGTTGCAATAGTAACACAACAACTATAGTAATATAAACAAATTATACAACACTGTAGTTTTCTACAACTAGTGTATATCATACTAGATTACACCATAGTTTACTGTAGTAAAACTTTAATTATACTATATTTATTACAGTTTATCAGTTACTATTCTACAGTATGCTACATTATTTATAAACAAAAGTGCTTTAAATGCTATAATATAGAGTATAATATATAAATTTTAGTATAGTATAGTTCAGAAACACTATAGTATTGAGATGTGTGCTGCTAAACAGAAAAGTAATTGCATTTTTACACAACTTTATGTCCCATTAGTTCATCAACATTTAGATGCAGTCTTCAACACTTTGGCCAAATACAGAAATACGTTTTGTGAGTTAACAAGTGGTCAAATGCAAAGTAGTTTAACTGTACCAACATTGGTAGATGTTATGTTACATGTTTTATCCCATAGCAGTATAAAGCAAGATACAAGAGTTTTTAATTGTTGATTAAATTTGGCTAGAGGTATTGACTTTGATTGCTTGTCATTTGACAATTGTTTTCTTTGACTTGAAATTAATATATACTACCAGCCAAAAGTTTGGAAATATTAATATTTTTTATATTTTCAAGTAACTATCTTCTGCTCACCAGGGCTGCATTTATTCAATCAAAAGTACAATAGAATATATTTAAATTAAGAATAACTGTGAATACATTTGACAATTTCTTACTAAAGCAGAATTATCAGCATAATTTTTCCAGCTTTCTTGTCACAAGCCTTCAGAAATCATTGTAATTTGATGAATATATGCTTTGTTATTATAAATAATAGATCAATGTTCTTCTTATTGTTATTATCAAAACACATTTCCCTGCTTATTTTTTTGTGGAAAATGCATTTTACTTTCCATGATGCATTTATTAATACAAAGTTCATAAAGAATTTGAAATCAAATATTTTATAACATTGTGAATGTTCTTACTGTCACTTGATTTCTGAAAGATCATGTAACATTTAAAGGGATAGTTCGTCCAAAGAAAAAAAAAATTATTCACATAAGATTATCAATGTTCTTGCTGTCACAAAAGAAGATATTTTGAAAAAAATGTTAGAAACCTGTGATCATTGATGTGGTTGCAGGTTTACAACATTTTTCAAAACATCATACTTTATGTTCAACAGAAGAAAGAAACTCAAACAGGTTTTTGACAAGTGAATGAGTGAAGGAATATTTCAGTTTTGGGTGAACTATCTCTTTAACACTAATGAAGTAATGGCTGCTGAAAATTCAACACAGCACTATTTATTATTGTTGTTATTACTTTTTGTTTTTTTTACAAATTGTACATAGAAAATTTTATTCTAAATGTTAATATTTGTCAATATAAGGCTACTGTTTGTGTTGTATTTTTGATCAAATACAAAAAGACATTTTAAACCAACAAAATAAAAGTTTATTAACTATTTGGTGTTATTAAACCACTGTTTTTATGTAGCTATATTTTTTTATATTCATACATTATTCATATTTTTTCCGGCAAAAATTGAATCACTTAAAATTTGTTTTATTTTAATTTTTTTGCCACTGTTTTATGGCACGGTGGAAAAAAAGTGTTGGCGTGTTCCTTCCGCTAAATAATCTTTTGGTCACGTGTGAGGAAGCTTGCTGGTGCACGCGTTCTGTCAAAACAACACATCTACGATCAAATCCCAGCAGAATGAACAGGTTGGGTTTTAAGATTCATATAATGACAGAATTCATAACTAGAGCTTTTTGCGCGTGCTTTTCCGAAACTTAAATATTTATTCGTGCATATGTTTGTTTGGTCCTCCATCGCGCGTTGATGCATTTGTGGTTGTTTTATACAATTAATATTTTAGATTTTAAAGCACAGTTTATGTAGTTCGACATGTATAGAATGCATTTATTGTGGTATTGTCTTGTGTACGATGGTTTTGCTAAACACTTTGTTAGCTTTTTAGCACAACGGCTAAGTTACTTAATTATACCAATATTGTCGCAATAAAGTCGAAATATAAGTCCTGTTTGTTTAAATCGTATCAAATTTACTTATTGTATGCAATTACAGAAAAAGTCTGTCTTGTTTTAACGAGGAGGCAGTAAAACAGGATGGTTAGGTTTGCTGTGTAGGGAAGTCTCTGTTGGACAATCGGTATGTTGCCAGATCTTGTAAAAATAAATGTATAATTTTTTCTTTGTAAAGTAATGTGGCATAAAAATACAGCGCCCTCTAGTGCGAGAATGCGACTAACGCGTCTTGCTGCGTAAGTATTTATGAAAAAAAAGTAAACAGAAAAACATGCTACAAATTTTCAGTTGATCTGGCAACCCTACACTACACGATTCAATCTGAAACAAGAGGGGGCGCAGCTACTCCGTGTAATTGGCTATCGGCGAATCAGCCTTGGCTGTGATTGGCTGTTGGTGTTACGGAGTGGGCGGGCCGGCTGTATGTGATTGGCTGAGCGAAAGAACGGAGGGGGAACTGATCAGCTGGTCTCTGCAGATATCTGAGTCCAGCAAAACAATGTAGGAAGAAAAAGTGCTGAATGTCACAATCGCCGGGCAGAGAAACAGAGGATCACACACACTGAACAGTCTCATCCGGCACGGTCGCAAAATTTCACACAAGCCCTGCCGCTTGATTCAGCCAGGATAGGCGCAGGACTGCAGTATAAAATCCTCCAGTCTCATCCGTGTGTGTGCTGTTTCATATTTCAGTGATGCGAAAGCGAAAAGGCAGCGCAGATCATGACAGCTCGTTCACGGGTACATTAACGGACGACAGCTCCGATCTAAAGCAGTGCCACAAAAGGACAGACGCTGCTACTGATCCTGGAGGCTCGGGGAAGGAGATGGGGAGACAGTGCAGGAGGTGAGACTCACTCACAGCTGATCTTACACATCTGGCACTAATGCTCTGTGTGCCTGCAGAACTGGTTTTGGGGTGTTTGTGTTTCTGAATGCATTGCTTTAAGACTTATAGACAACCATTGAGGTAAAGTTGGTTTTATATTCGCACATTAGGACATTCTCCTTGATAATACAATTTCACAAAATAGTCTGCAAGTTTTAAATGGTGAAATCATATTAGCAGCCAATACTATCAAAGTACAACATTGTTCACTGTCTAATAAATAGTGCTAATGTTGTTTTCAAGTCATACTTGCATGAGATTTCAGACCGAATATATTTAAAGTACCATGGTAAACATATTGAGGTAAAGTTGCTTTTATATTCACACATGCAGTCTTTCTCTTTAATATTATAATTTCACAAAATATTCCTTGCAAATTCTAAGTAGTGAAATATTAGCATATATTAGCATATTAGCAGCCAATGACTATCAAAGTACAACATTATTCACAGTCAATTAAATAGTGCTAATGTTGTTTTCAAGTCATACTTGCATGTGATTTCAGACCAAATACTCAAAGTACCACGGTAAACATATTAAGGTAAAGTTGGTTTTAAATTCGCACATTCAGACTTTCTCTTCTCTTCTATTTCTATTATAATTTCACAGAAATAATCCTTGCAAATTCTAAATAGCGAAATATCAGCATATATTAGCATATTAGCAGCCAATGACTATCAAAGTACAACATTGTTCATGGTCAGTATTCATACTTACATGTGTTTTCAGACCATATATCCACTATTCAAATGGTACCATGGTAAACAATACAGGGA
Organism: Danio kyathit; assembly: GCA_903798195.1. Taxonomy (NCBI): domain Eukaryota; kingdom Metazoa; phylum Chordata; class Actinopteri; order Cypriniformes; family Danionidae; genus Danio; species Danio kyathit. Next base: position 26,393,306 of record LR812535.1, on the reverse strand, counting down.
GCATGTCTCAAGTTGTCACTGATTAAATGTGCAAATATAAAACCAACTTCAATTTCAGCTTCAATTAGACAACCAGGGGTCTCAGTATTAAAACAATGATATTATAACTTTTAATAAGAGCTGTAACAATTAATGCATTGATTGTAAAACTAAACTGTTATTACATTAATTATTAATTACAATATACATATTTACTTTGTCCTCTAGCTGAAAGCCCTGGATCTATTTTCTTTATATGCAAGGCATTTTGAACGTTATCTCTAAGCATACCGCCTTCTCTGATAGGTGTTAATATATTGCATGCATTATTTGCATTCTTCTGAGATGTCTGTGGTTTTAAACTCTTTTGAGGCATGAAATCACATAGATCATTCTATGATTGAGTCACAGTCCCGTGTGACTCTCCTGAGGCTGAGTAGTATTCAGGCTGTCCCGTCACTAAACTAGATCAGCAACTTTTGGGTGGGGTGTGAAGTGATTGTTTCATAGTATGGCAGATATTTGGAAGTTTAGTGTAAAGCTGAAAAACTGTTTAAGGGTGAAATGCGAGTTTTATTGTTTTGTTGAAAGAATTAGCTTGTGTAAGAATTAGCCTGTCTAAATGCTGACAAAATACACTTTTGATGAATTTGAAATTGATGCTCTACACAAATATATATATATATATATATATATATATATATATATATATATATATATATATATATATATATATATATATATATATATATAATCAATCAGGTGTAATCTGTTTGCAGAATGAGCACATGCAGCTCAGGAACAGAACAATGTCTTTTTTTTTTTTTGGACGTACGGTGGCTCAGTGGTTAGCACTGTCGCCTCACAGCAAGCAGGTCATTGGTTCAAGTCCCGACTGGGCCTGTTGGCATTTTTGTGTGGAGTTTGCATGTTCTCCTCGTGTTCATGTGGGTTTCCTCCGGGTGCTCCGGTTTCCCTCACAGTCCAAAGACAGAGTGTATGGGTTTTTCCCAGTATTGGGTTGTGGCTGAAAGGGCATTCACGGTGTAAAACATATGCTGGAATAGTTGGTGGTTCATTTCACTGTGGTGACCCCTGATAAATAAGGGACAAAACTGAAGGAAAATAAATGAATGAATGAATGAATATACTGAAATTCACACTCCCATTCAGACATTGTAGTTTTACTTTACCATTGTATGTGTATCAGAGACACAATTGTTAAACGAATATTGCACTTTTTGGCAAGTAATTTCAACTTTGTTTTACTGGCAAGAGCATTTACGTTTTTAAAATGCACTGGCCACGTAGGAGCAATTCTGTGGAACGATTTGAGCCCAGCAGAGATCATTTACATGGAAAAGGAGAGTTCATTTTCTAAAGCGTGGTTAAATGTTTCACTGACTGAAAAGTGATATCTTCTGTAGAAACCCTCAGAGCAGAGCTGACTCATGCAGTTACTCATACATGTTTTTTACAGCTAAATTTAAAATAATACAAGTTTGCATCACTGTAGGAGGATATATGATGGGAGTAGTGGTGTTCAGCTGTTGTCAAGGCATACTGTATTTCTATTCATGAATCAGATCATCAGGCACAATAAAAGGCCTTCACACTCTTAGAAATAATAGTTGCAAAAAGGTATTTATTTTCACAGTGATGCCATTGAGGAGTCATTGTTGTTTGGTTCACTAAAGAACTTTTGCAGTAAAAATTCTAAACATAAATTCACAGCGAAAGAATATTAACAATACATTTAAAACATCTGTTGATATTTTCCAAAACAACTAACCACGAAGTTATGAGATCAGAAAAATATCAATCTGTAAACTTTTTTAATAGTTTAATAAAGGGAAATAAACATGCGTTATGGATGTGGATTTACGCGAGAACAGCAGGCGCAAATGGCACTTGCGAGATAAATTTGAGATCTCAAAAAGCGTACACAGTGGCCTCTGGTGGATTTGTGAAAACAAAAACTGCAACAAAACGTAGCTCCTGGGACGTATTTGGCACTCTCCAGAAATGTATATAGAGATACGTTTTCAGAATGAGCCTAGGTTGGTTGGCTCTCTATAGAACAAAAATTATTGATTTTATTTTATTTTACATTTTTGCATTTCTGAGAAAGACGCTTCATTATGGATGTGACCGATGTGAAATTGCCACTTGTGTAACTTTGGTAAATAAATAAAAAATTGTTTGAAAACATTGATAGAGACATTTTTGAGTGTTTTTACAGTCTTGTAAAATACAAGCCTATGCAAAAAAACTAGAAAGGGTTTTGCTTTTTTGGTAAACTTTATTTTTTTCATGACAAGGTTGACATTTGTATAATATGTCTTTATTGAGTTTTTTTCAAGGTTTTACAATAATTCAAACCCCAATACTCTAAACTTACACCAGACAGGCTTAGGAAAAAAAATCCTTATTTAAAATAATTTAAAATAAAAGTAATTTTAAAAGAAATTAATTAATTAAAAAAACTCTAACTCAAATACAAGCACCGATTCACATTCCACAACTTCAGACTTCCAATGCTTCTTCAGTATCTCCATTTTTTCACAAAGTTCAAAAACACCTCCTAGATATCATAAAATTCAGAGGATTTTTTCCTTATTATATATGTGAGCTTTTCAAGAGCCAAACATGTTATTAGGTTTCTCAACCAAAGTCCAATGAAGGGGCGATGAACATTTTTCATAAAGCAATACAACACCTTGCTTGTATTAAACATAAATCAATCAACTTTCTTTCTTTAGTAGACAAAGCACAACTGTCTTCATACATATTCAATATACATAATCCAGGACATAAAGGAATTGCAATGGAAATAAATTGTGAAATATATTGAATCACCTCCACCTAAAATGTTTGTGTTTAATAGGGAGAAGATTTTTTCAGCACATTTCTAAACATAATAGTTTTAATAACTATTTTCTAATAACTGATTTATTTTATCTTTGCCATGATGACAGTAAATATTATTTTACTAGATATTTTTCAGGACACTTCTAGACAGCTTAAAGTGACATTTAAAGGCTTAACTAGAATAATTGGGTTAACTAGGCAGGATAGGGTAATTAGGAAAGTTATTGTATAGCGATGGTTTGTTCTGTAGACTGTCGAAAAAAAAATGCTTAAAGGGGCTAATAATTTTGACCTTAAAATGGTTTTTAAAAAATTAAAAACTTCTTTTATTCTAGCCGAAATAAAGCAGATAAGACTTTCTCCAGAAGAAAAAATATTATCAGACATACTGTGAAAATTTCCTTGCTCTGTTGAACATCATTTGGGAAATATTTAAAAAAGAAAAAAATTTCAAAGAGGGTTTAATAATTCTGATTTCAACTGTATAAGCTAGTGTGCTCCAAATCAGTGACATGTTTAGAAGATATTTAACTGATATAAACATGTAAAGCTTGTAGTTTATCACTTCCGCATAAATGAAGCAACAATTTATTTCACGTCACCTCAAACTACAGTTTCTCCTAGTATCATAACCAATCAAATGCTCTCTAGTATCTGACATGCCCCGCCCCCTTCAAGACACTTTTCATTTGCTTTTCATTTTTTGCACTTGAGCTCAATTGCTCTTGCTGCCAGAGTGGTGATAAACCCCCCCCCACTACTGACTGTTAAAAAAAAAAAAGGGGAGGAGCTACACCAGTTCCACCCTCTCTTCATGTTTTGGTTAAACTTACGTCAAACATCGAATAAATATGCATATTTTAAAGCACTTTATAAGAACTTTAAGAAAAAAGAGAAAATTATAACAAAATAAATAAGTGGTACAAAAAAGAAAAACAATCTTAGAACCAATAAAATAAGGAGCCATTTCGAATCCAAATATTCAACTGATATTTAAAATCCTTCACTGAACACTTTTAAGAATGTTTACTTTCAAAGAAGAAATCCAAAGTTCTACTGCCAGTTTTCTATAAATCAATATTTTTGTTGTCGCCCCATGGCTTGGTTGATTAGATAGAAAAAAAATCAAAGGTGTGTCTGTGTGTGTAGTGATGTCATCTGAGCCTTAACTTGTTCAAATCAAAGTGTGAGGAAGGCTGGAACGTTCTGGTCCAGCAATATGGTGGTAAAACATTGAACACTCAGCAAAAGAAACAATAAATTGCAGATTGGGAACCTGGAGGAGTTCCCACAGTTCACTGCTTCTCATGCTTTTAAGATAACAAGATTGTATTAGGTTTCATGGTTGCTACATCACGTGGAAATACAAACTGGTTTGGAGTGAATTGCTTGGGACCTTTCACCCAAAAGGTCAGTTTGGGACCTGTGCATCATGTTTGCTTATGTTTCTTAAAGAAATAGATTTGTTCAGGGATTTTTGTTCAATAGTGATAGTAAAGGCATGTATAATGCTACAAAATGTGTAAATGTTGTATTTAATAAAATAACTATATGTATGTATACTGCTCAAAAATAAATAAATAAACACTTGGAGTTGCATTGTGTTGTTTAAGTGTTCCCTTTATTTATTTATTTTTTGAGCAGTATATCTAGTAATGCTGTTATGTATAAATTCTATATGTAATAGTAACATTACAACTGAACTTTTGAGAAACAAAGTGTAAAAAACCTGGAAAATGTCCCTTTAAAAAAGGTGTTGTTTGCCAAATTAGCATGAAACACTATCAGGAAATGGTACTCTAAAGTTCTACCATCACATCTCCTTTAAACTGAAATGCTACTCTACAGTTGTTCTGTATCTGATGCCGCAGTAATCTGACTCTCTTGTATGGGTCTGGGGTATTGAGTGCTGGAACCGGTCATGTGTCCGACACAGGAGCTGCTGCTGGTTAGTCTGCTTCCAGTGACCTTTGTGTGGCAGGCCAGGTTCAAGGTTAGCAGGGTCAGCTCAGCTTTAATTGACAGGATATGTGTAAATTAAATTAGTCGAAATCCTCAGGAAATTTTTATGCATGGATGTCAGAGTTCAGGTCCCCATTACTTGAGAAGCACAGTATTCATGTGTTGAACTTTTTAAATAAAACCAAAGGCTGGTCTTTTGTGATACGTTAAAATATGTACCATCTCTGCCAAAAGATTATTTTCACTTATTTTCATATATTTGAAGATGATTAAAAGGGGTCATGAAATCGAAATATGCTAGAGAGGTCGTTTTACTGTAAAAATCTTTCAATTTTGAATTATACTTTTTACTCCGATGTACAGTTGATCAAAATATTGAAGAAATTATCTTTTGCTTCTTCTGTCACTTTTTACTCTCACACTTTCCTTTAGCTTAGGCCCCGTTTACACTAATATGTTTTAGTTTTAAAACAGCGTTTTAGAATGAATGCGATCTGCATGCACACTGGCGTTTCTGAACAGCTCTTCATCCACACAATACCGCTGAAAACGCACATCACGTGACCACACACACTCTGGCATGTGTTGCAGGGTATGTGCGCATCTGGGCTCCAGGCAGTCAGCGGGTGTTTTGAGCACATCTACCCAGATGAGAGCTGCGCACGTCAGACTGTTCATCAAGGATCTACCGCTTGATCTAATCTCACTATATTTGTTAAACGTAATATTTGATTCATCTTGTTGTCTATATCTAACGACATATTCCCCGAATTTAGTCTTTTGAATCTATTACTTGTTCTCAGGTAACTTGTTTTGGCTGAGCGCAAAGATAGGTTAATATACCCTATTAATTAATGTAACTGCATACACTGATTCTGCACATTTGACTAATTGCTTGCTTTTATTTCCTATACCCCCGGTTTTACAAACAAGGTTTAAGGCTAGTCAAGATTAAATTGCATGTGTGAGCGATCTTAACTCAAAATAACTTGCAGTGAGATGTCTTAAAATACGTCAGTGTCATTTTTTTGTCTCCAGGTGCACGCCAGTAATATATTTTTCTAAGGCCATTTTTTAAATGTGGCTTAAATAGCCTAATTTATCTAAGGCCTATTCCTGGCTTAATCTAAGCGCTGTTTGTGAAACTGGGCCATAATGTATAAACTTATTGTACGTTTACTTTTAAAATGGCCACTATTGATTATCAAAACTGATATTCAGCAAAAGAGAGGATATGTTTCAATGAAAATGAAAGAAGGCAGTTATGTTATTGGCTCCATTTTGTTATAAATATACATACAGTGAAGATGACGGTTATATACATATGCAGCTACAAGATGCCTCAACATTTTTAGTGTCTGTTAAGTTGCTAATATCAAAGTGAAAATAGGCAGTTCCTTATATGTTTTCATTTTATTGTTAAGAAAGTGAAACAACGTAGCCAGGGTGATGTGAATGAGGTTATAAAGTACACTGTTCCCCTTGAAGATTTACCTGAAGTCTGAACTTACAAGGAGAGGATGCAAGACTTTGAGCTTTGTTTGACTACTTAATATTGAGGAAAAAGTCCCAATCAGATGTCTGCAGCTACGCCTCCGTTTTCCCCCTTCCACACTAACATGGAGCAGCAGCATTTTAAAATGAAAATGGCCTCTTCAGCGTTTTCAAAAAGCTCGGCGAACGAAAACTCTGGCGTAGTGTGGACTGATAGTGCAATAGCAAAACTTATGCGTTTTAAAACTAAAACATATTAGTGTACCCTCTTTACACTAATATGTTTTAGTTTTAAAACGCATAAGTCGTTTTTATTTTAAAATGCTGCTGCTTAAGCCTTAGTCCCTCATTTATCAGGGGTTGCCACAGCAGAATGAACCACCAATAACTTTGGCATATGTTTTATGGGCAGATGCCCTTCTAGCTGCAACTTTTTTCTACTTTAAAAGCTAAAAGACATTGAGGCTAAAATCTACAAACCCTCTTTTTTGACTTCATGAAGCATTTAAACGGGTTGTTTGATTGCATTCCTTTGTTCTTAAAGACATCCATCTGAAGGAGGGGTGGATTAGCTGTCGATTCAGCCTAAATAATGAATCCCCTGTAAATCATGTCAGTTTTCTCTCCACACGTCAACTTGAAATTCTGGTCTGTTCTTGTATTCTTGGAACAGGAGCTCTAGATCCAACATAGACCCAAGAGGCGTCCTAATCGTGATAATTTGGTGTCTTATTTTAGCTCGTCTTGTAAAACGGTGTCAGGTTTGATAGCAAAAAGAAACCTTGACAAGGTGACGTCTGAAATATATTCTTTAAACGTTTTGGGAGAATGAAACACAAAGTTTCCCATTGACTTACATAAGGAAAGTAGTTGGTGTTTTTTGGTTGTCATTTCTGTCAGTGAGTCACATGGTCAACAAGTCATCCAGTAACCATGAGTTCATCAGTTTTCATTTCTGCTTTTGATAACACTGCTGTATCACAGTTTGCTCCTTCTCCAAGAAGATTTCATCTCTGTCAATAGAGCCACAATCCTGGTTTTACGCATTTACCATTGCACATAGCCTATCAAATATTAGATGTAAACACTTTTCAAAATTCCTCCATTCTGTTCGCTAGCTGGCTTGAATACAAGATCATCAGGTGAACCTGAAACCAGCTTTTGAAAACCATCTTAAAGGGTTGACTATTCATTCAGGCAAACCACTGATTTGTTGATACTCAGTATGTAGTTTTGCACCTCCCCATATTAGGTTGGTGAAATGATGGTGTTTTTTTTATTGAGGCTGTTTGAAGGAGACAAAATTCTGTGTAGTAGGAGTGATAACAAACTCTGGCATCTCTGTCAAAACGGCCCTTCCAGACTCCTCTGAGCGATCAAAGACACTCATTAGGGTGAGTGAAAGAAGAGAAGTGAAAGGGATGAAGAAAGGAGAGAGGGAGGAAGTAGAGAGAGGCTGAGTTGTACCACGTGTCTGTCTTTTTTTCAGCATTAGGAGTGCAGTGTCTACGGTTTCATATATCCTTCACATGCCCGTCCTGGCTGAACTCAACACATTTGCATTTTTGGTGCATAGTTCAATATCAGGAGCAGAATGTGTACTGTGCAATTGCACATCAGCTGGTGTTTAAAGATTGTATTTACTTAATAAATCCTTGTTCTTGTGAGTTTTGTTGAACATATATTTAAAGGTTGGTGTGTTGTTTCCTGTGTCATTATAAAATGTGCTAAAAACAGCTATGGCAACTGAAGTGTTTGAAAATAGAGGAATTTTTATGATAAAGGTTGTTTCCCTTTTATTTATGTTACATTGTTAAAGTTAAATTGGTTTTGAATGGCCAATCTGTCTGACGCAAAAACAAATGGTTTATTTTCTGTATGATCTGTAGGGCTGGGCGATAAAATCGGTATAGATATTTATTGACTGAACACCATTGTCAGTATCGATTTAAAAAAAAAAAAAAAAGAATCGGTATGAAGGCTACAGTTTTATTAAAATGTGGCTGCTGTGCACGCACCTGTGGCTTGCACGGCATGCATATGGGAGCACATGTATAGAATATACACATTTCAGTAAAAACGTCAGACTAATTACCTCAGACAAACACAGCGCACCCTTACACTGCAGCGGTTTTTTCTTTTCTCCATAAACTTGTGTCAGAGCTGCAGCAATGATTTGTCTGTTTGTTTTCCTCTGAGAAAACACTTGATGGTCGCTTAGTTACGAGAGACGCCAGGGGAGCGTGAGCACAAAGCCCATTGTAATGGTGAAGGAAACCACGCACTCGTGCTTGCCACTTCAGGTCAGAATAACAACACATGTGAAAATGAGTGCAAATCTGTCATTATTTACTCACTTTCAAGTTGTTCCAAAAACATCCTTCATCTGCTCAATAAAAAAAAAAGAAGACATTTTGAAGAATGTTGGTAACCAGACTCTTGATGGTACCCATTGACTTCCGTAGTGATATTTTTCTATAGAAAGTCACTCAACTGTGAAATGTTTGATTGCCTCTGTTCCACAAAATATATGGTTTGTATTCACCAGATAAAAAAAGACCTAGAGGAACTTAAGGATGAGTTGTTTTAGCAGGTCTGGATGTCTCTATGCCTCTGAGAGAGTTCAGTACCTCAGACCTGTCAGAGTCTATTACATGTAGCAGTAGCTGCAGGTTTGTAGAAGTGCTCCGCTTTTCTGTACTTTTACTGCTGCTTCATCATCTTCAGTCTTTTAAGCCTTGATTGTAGTTTAGCTTTCTTTTTTTTTAATTCTGAAAATTTGATCTCTCCTAAAATAAAATAAAAAACAAATCACAAGTGACTTTAATGCTGTTTTGAAAGCGTTATATTTAAAAATGATGTACTTTTGAGCAAAAAAATCACATACTGCATTTCTAACATAATGCAATTTTTTTCTTTTTTTTTAAGCTACGGGTCATTTGATCTAGAATTCTGAAGTGAAATAAAGTTATGTGGTATGACTGCATTTATTACAGTATTTTAGATTAAAATAGGAAGAAATAGAAAAATGTTTGTTTGTGACAGTTACATGTGCAATATCAAAAGTAGATTTTAGCCTTAATAAATGAATCTGCAAATTTTATATAAGGTTAAGAAAGTCAAACATGTTACCTCATGGTTTTTCATTTCGATGGAAATCAGATATACATGCTAAGCCATAGGGCAGATATCCAGATATTGGATATGTATTCAATGTACTGTAAAATCTATGGCTTAGAGCGCATGTATGGATGAACAGACTTATTTGTGTGTCTACAGGCATCTACAATGTCAAATCTAAGTCAGATGTGAGTTAAAAAAAGAATTAAAGTATAAATGCAGCCAATGTGAATGTATAGTATTTGTAATGTAATGTATAAGTAGTCATTGTCAATTCAGTTGTAACAATTATTGAATCATATTGTCGTGACTTTTTAAAATAGTTAGTCAGTTTAACTACTAAATGCAGTATAATGTAAAAAGGGCATGTGTTTGTCTTGACTTATTCCAAACTGTTTTTGTCCATCAGGACTCTGACCACTAAATGATCATGGTCACTAATAGAGTTAGTATTTGACTGCTGATGGTCTTCAGCATTTGAGTCATTGGGTTTAGAAAGCAATATAGTAGAGAGCTGTAAATCATACACTGTGCCAATGTCTGCCACTTAAGAGCTGTTGTTTGGGACCCGCAGACATGAGACAAGACAGAAAAAGAAGGAACAGCAAAAAAGATTGCCTGACATTTTCAAAATGGCGTCTTTCAGCATGAAAGTGATCAAACTGAAAGTTTGAAGATGTAAGGGCTCACAGTTTGAGCTTGACAGTGAGAATATCTACACTAAATATTTGAGCTGTTTTAACCAAACGCTGGGACAAATATGGACAAACCAGCCAAATCTCATGAGAATACATAACTATTTTTGGTATTGTCAGAAACGTGTCTTATTTGTATGAACTCCTAAGGGTGCTTTCACACTTGATTCAATTGCCTGGATCAAACCCAATTCGATTGTCCCCCCTTGCCACCTTCTTGGCTGGTTTGTGTTCACTGTCTTTTTTCCTTCTGAACCCTGGTACGCTTAAAGCAAGGCACCAAAATGGAAAGATGTATGCACATCACGGTCATTCTGCTTTTACTGAATCTTTTAGTTTTGGACAAACAGAAAGCGACTCACGTTCATCTTACGCAAACATATTACAAACATTCAGAACATAACACAATGTCTGCAGAAGCTGTTTTTTTTTTGAAAGAGGTGTGCTCCCAAACCCCTGCCCTAACCCTACAACTCAAATCATAGCAAATTGTACTAAAAATGTACAAATGAGATTGTACAAATTAATACAAATTAGCCACTAAATCAAAAAGTTACAAACTGCCTTGAGATTGTGTTGGACAATTTTCTTTTAAATTAGTCAAAAAATAATGGGTTTGTCCATGTTTGGCCCATCATTGGGTTAAAGGGATATTTCACACAAAGCTGATAACTTTGTTATTATTTACTCCTCCTTAACAAAACACAAAAGATCCTCTAACCATTCACTTCCATAGTATTTTATTTTTTTCTAATGTGGAAGTCAATGCCTATAGGTTTTTAACATTTTAAAAAATAACTTATTTTGTGTTCAACGGAAGAAATAAACTCATAAAGGTTTATAACTACTTGAGGGTTAGTAAATTGTCATTTTTACAACCCAGCATTTTTTTAGTGCTCAACTATGATCCAATGATATCTGTCAAAAAAAAAAAGTGCAGAACTTAGCCATAGCAGAACAACTGTGAAAGCTGTTTTTGTTGTTTTCCCTGCAGTGGAACTCATTTGTAGTGTTACATATTGTTGTATGGGCATTCCATGTTGTTCAGGTTGTTTGTTTCTCCAGTGTTTTGGTTTAGTTCAGTCCTAAAGTTAATCCTAAAGTAGGCTTATCGTTCAGTGCAGCAGGATCTTATTGCCTTGTCTGCTCTGTTAATACACAGAATCATGCATCTGTTCTCTGCCAAAAACGCTGACCTGAAAACGACCCAATTATTTATTCATGTAGAATCAGACGTGCATTTAGGGTCTCACTTTTCCTGCACGGTTAATAGCAGGTATATAAAATTACAAGTAATGGCTACATATAAATATATATTTTAAAAATCATGAATAATAGCCAAACAGCTATACAGTTTGAGCATTGCTGTCGACAGAGTGTAGTTCAGACTGACCAATTAAACAAGGTGACATTTTCTCGCTTACCAAATACTTAATTAATAGCTAATGAGTTATTAATAGGTTACTGGATGACGTGATGATATCTAAGTTTTATGTCTTCATAAATATGCTATGAAGTCGGCCGACTGCTGTCACTTGTTAATAAACTTGTTGATGGTTTTTAAAGTTTTAAGATCTCATCTATGTTTTTTAAGGCATGTGATCTTGACTTGGTGGTGTTTTTGTAGTGTGTGGGAGTAGCGTGTTGGTCGTGTTTCCTGTCAAATGCAGAGACATGTTATGCACAAATAGAGAGAAATTAACAAGACGGTGCATTAGAGCAGGACCAAAACTTTCAAATTACGGAGTTGCTGAGGACACTAAACAAATTAATTAGTTATAAAAGGCCTTGTGTGGTAAACAAAATAAACTCTCCGAATGTCTCCACATTACACAAAAGTAATTTTATTCTCACCAAGACTGAATTTATTTAATAAAGACGTTGAAATACTACAATTTGTAATATTTATTTTCTAATTCTAATACATTTTAGATGTAATTTATTGCTGTAATGGCAAAGCATTTGGCAAATGGCAAAATTTTTAGCATCATTCAGTGTCACAAGATTCTTCAGAATTAAAAAAGAAAGAAACATTTATTATAGGGATGCACTGATCAGGAATTTTGCAGTCGATACCGAGCACCGATTCCTTGTCATAGTGATCGGCCTATACCGAGTACTGATTCTGATGCTTCAAGCTTTATAATGCATAAAGCACATTTTCCCTTTAAGTATGATACTTAAGTGGAGATCTCTCCTTACCTAAGAGAATAAATTAACGATGCAGCATTTAATCCCTTAAACACATCTCTTATAACCATTTAGGTGTGAATATGTCATGGGCAGAAGCAGCTTTACAGATATTAATAGATAAAACAGATGAAGCAGCTCAATACACTGGATATACAATGGCTGCAACAAAGAGACCATCACTCAAGCGAGTCACACCAATAGACTGTAAACAGAGGTTGCTCCATATCTGTATATTATAGCTGCAATCGCTCACACTTGTAAACTCGTAAACAAACACTTGCGATCGGTTCATGCGATCAGCCAGGGGTGCATTTCCGAAAACCATGGTTAGCCAACTAAGGTCGCAAGTTCCATCGTTACAAACATAGTTCGTAGATTTGGCGTTTCCCAAATCCTCTATTCCAATAAACATTCGCAAACTGTGTCACAAACTTCTATGCTTGCAACAACACCTCTAGAGCTGTAAGTTAAGCTGTAAGAAGCATAGTTCCTGCCTGTGTTCTATTCCCAATTATCCGACCTATGCCCTATTCGTTTAGAACATTCTAACATTTAAACTTGGAATTATAAAAAAAAAGCATTAAAGTCATCTCTCTTAGGAGTAATTTGCTTTCAAAGTATTTTAAAAGTTCAGTTTTAGCGATCTTCAGGTTTACCATTGCGCTCCCTTCGTAGTGCACTTTGAAAACATTGATGTCATTTTAAACACAGCCATGGCTCATGACGAAATAGGTGACCTATTATTTAAAAGCGGAATTTATGTAAGGTCTCCAAAGCTTGTGAAAACAAAAAACATAGCATACTTTAATAGTTTTATTTATAGTAGGTTATTTATTAAGTATCTGTACTGTATACGACATGGGCCTGTTGGTTAGAACATTTCTGCAGTGGTTTGCATGCGTCACATTGTAAAAGTAGACTTTAAAAAAATCAGTTAATAAAAATAAACTATATCCTACTTAATAATTATAATAATAATAATAATCATCATCATCATAATCATTAATGTTATTAATATTATTATTAAAGTAGGGTTTTTTAATTTCCTAATAAATAATAAATATTAAATTTCATTTCTTAATAAATAGCCTCATTATTTATTTATTTATTTATTTATTTATATATAATATTAGAATACGTGTTAGATTTTGTAAGTGATTTTATGTTTATTTAGAATAGACTATGGAATATTCTCAATAATATTTGTAAAGCAAACAGGCCCTATATCTGCCATTTACATAAATTTCAATTAATATGAAAAACGAGTGCATGTTTTTACCAAAACAAATATTGGATTTTTTTTTTTTAATGCGTGTGCGTTAGAGATGCGCGGATCAGCTGAAATGACACCCGAATCCACGGCTTCATACTAATCATCCACCCGCCACCCGCCCTCACATATAGTTTTATCTGATATATGTATCCGTACCCGATCGTCACTTTAATAATTTAATTATTTGTTTTAGGCCTGATGATAGGTCACCGTGGAAATTAACAACAGATTTAGTGAGGTAATCTGCGCATCTCTGATAGTAAAATAATACGTTAATTGTAAACGTTTTTAAATAAACATTTTTTTGTAAAAATAAAAGTTTGTGTTTAGACATTTTCTTCATTTTCAAATAGAGACGAAGTAAAAATAAGACATTTTAGCTTTTTCAGATACAGGAACAAGATAAGAAAAAGGGTGCCACTTCAGGCTAAATGGCAGCTATGTTATGTTTACTTGGCCTTTTTCTTCGCACTGTGCAAAAACAGAATAGCATGTACTGTGCCTGGATTCGGGCGATTCCACCTCTCCTCCAAAACGCAGCCAGCTGCACTGAATGAGTGTTTTCTTGCACCACTTGTTGTTGGAATGAACAAGATTCTCCTCGCAAGCGCTGCAGTCGTGGAAATAAGCGATCTTGTTTCTCCCGGAACGATAGCAGATTTTCCTCTGATGACTCCTCTTACTGAAACTTTGAACAATAGGCTACTCATGCACTTTATCCATTATTTTGGGTGTCTCATCTTCCCATTCTGCAAAGCCCACTCTCTGCTTTTTCGCTGGTCCACTGCCATGTCCCGCTGCATCCACCGGCAACCCACCCACAATTAATTATAATGTATTTTTTTATTACCCAACCTGAGGATTAACCGCAGCGCCCTTGGATATAACCGCCATCCGCGCATCACTAGTGTGCGTGTAAAACAATATCATTTGCACAAAGAAATTATAGGGTTCTTCTCTAAAGAAGTTATTACCACCCCGTTTACAGCATCATTGTGGGCGTTTACGTTATAACTAACATGGTTTAAACGATAGTTTTGTGAGAGAGAAACTGCAGGTTTTGGGAAACACTCGTCACTACATCATTCTTTTCCCAAACAATGCATCGTACTATGATAGTTCAGCCGTGAGTTACGTCGTTGTTTGTGAAACGCACCCCTGATTGGCGAGTACCGATCGAGTCATTAAATGTGATTATCGGCCGATAACGACCTCCAGCTGATCGATCGGAGATCTCTAATTTATTATTATTATTATTTTAATTATTATTATAAATGTTAAATTCTTTTCTGTAACATAAGATTTCTTTTTAAGGAAGAAAGAAGAAAAATAATGCAATTAAAAATACAATAACATTGAAACTAAAATGAACTGTTGGCTGGTCACATACTGTATGTCTTTACAAGTCACAATAACAATTACATTTAAAGATCAGTTTGCACAATGTAAAGGAACAAGCACAATCCATTTCTCCCAATATTGCAGGTATAACCTAATATTTCTTTTGTAACCGAGATTGATTTTTAATAATGTTTATAAATAGAAAGTTATAAAGTTTAGTCATTTGCTAGATTAATTTAAACAGTGTGCGTGTATTAATGTTAACAATTTATTGTAAACATTTAATTTGGAAACAATATATTTTTTTAATAACACAGTATATATAGGGATTGTAAACATTATATTATAATAACTTTTACTTAAAATATGAACAAACTTTCTGCTTTCCAGTCTTTTTCTGTCAAATATTTTCAGTTTGTTTTCTCAGCTGAATTTGTTTTTAGCTTCTCTCATTTTTTTTGCCATCTTTTTGCTCAATGCACTAGTCAGAAACACTTTGTCCCAGTGCAGTCTGGACTCCTGATGCCCAGACAGCCGTAATAATGCCCATATGGCATTGGATCAGCATGGCTTAACATATTAGTGCTACCCTGAAGGTGTTGAAGCTCTGGTTAGGATGCTCTGTGTGGACGTGTACCTGCAAAAACAGCATGTACCAGCACAAATGCACAAATTAAAGCACAACCTGCAAAATGCTGCATATTTTCAAGTCACATCTATGCAGAAATGCCTGGTTCTACTGGATGCATATAATCAATTACATCCAGAAAGAGTAAATACACTCACACTCGGCAGTATCAGTGTACAGTAATGAGCCTCAGTGCAGCCTGTACTGTATTTAGCTCTGCTGTTACACAATAGTCCTGCTCTTTCTCTTTATCACAGTCACCTTGCACACACACACACACACACACACACACACACACACACACACACACTCAGATCAGACTTTCAGTGACTTACTGCCACGGACCAAAGCATCTTATCTCTGCAGGCCACTGCAGATCAGCCGCTTGTTGTATTAATCACCTGTAAGAAGTACAGAAGTGGATATAATGCAGACAGAGCCATAGTTTATTGGTTATTATTATACGCCTGTCTGGAAAACTTGGAATGTCACAACCACTAACCAATCAGAATCAAGTTTTTTTTTATTCCCAGATAAACTAAACTAATAACACAGGCTCATCCGGGTACTTCGAATCATTTTGACCCTCTGTGAATACGTTCATATCCACATACAGTATACTGTGTATGTTTTTGTTTGCCACCGTTTTGTGACTGAATAATTCATAAGTTAGTATTTGCTCCATTCAGCCGTTTTCTGTCAGCTTTGCTTTAAATTAAAGAGTTAATAAACTAGTACAGCTCACAACATTGTTTTCTGTCTAATAGTTATGTTTTGTGGCAATTAGCCTTGTAATAAGCGGGATAAAGTTCATCCAGTCGATTAGCATGATTTGGTTTTCTCTTTGCTGTAAAAAAAAGCTGAATGAAATTAAGTCAAAACAAGTCATTGCAGCTTACATTGCATTAAAGTGACAACTCGGATGACTAAGAAGATTCAGTTAAAAATGGTTAACTTATTTAATTTATTTGAATTATTTCTCTATTTAGCCAGAAGATCAAATTGAGATAGTACTGTCTTCTTTTCCAGTGAGACCTAGTCAAGACGACAGCTCATAAAAGTTGCATATCACAATTTACGCATCCAAATTCACAATTCATAAATCATAATTCACAATCAAATCATAAAAAACTATTACAACTGCCCTTTAAACATACAAAAGACATTTCAAAGTATATAGGTTTGGCAGTGTAGCAAGATTAAGTATGTTTTGTAAATCATTTTAAGCCTAAGGGAAATCACTTTCACCAAGTTATGACAATAGCCTAATCTATTAATTCAATACAAGAACCAGAATGCGTGCGATGATTATTTGTATTAAACAATAACCGATTCGAAAGATAAGCTGGCAATTTACCTATAAGAGCCTTTGCAATAAATAAATACAAGTGGAAATTTCTCGGTTGCTGTAAAGGTAGCCTGTCTAAAGAATCCTATAAAATGCAATGATGCGGCAATGTCTCTGCACCCATCATAAAACATATTGCTGCATGATATAACAAATCCAATTTCCTGAGTAATGCAGCAGCTGCATGCATGTATAAACGATCATTTAAGTTAAATTAACTTAAATTCATATGTTGTCGTGATTTATAAGTCATATAATCAGTGTTCCGGTGTCATTTACTTTTTCTAGCAGGTTTTTGAATATGGCAGAGACGTATTGATCCTCTACAGTTATTGAGTTTGATCAAAGTGAGCAGGTCTGTTTTGACGGAGGAAAGGTTGAAAGGTCATAGGGATGTTAAATGTTGTTTTGGGACTGATCCAGGTTAGGCCGGATCAGACCGGATCCTCGGCTCTGACTCAGGATTATTGCTATACTCTTTTTTTTTTTTTTTTGGTCTGTCTGGGATGCTCTCTCTCTTCTTCGTGCCCTGTTTTCTGTTTCTCTCAGTTCTGCATTATTTATAGTTTGAGGAATGTTTTCCAGTTTTTGTATGACTGCAGCTTTATGGGTGGCGTTTAGTGTGAAGAATGTAAGGTGTGTGTTTGTATGTATATACTGTATACCATTCCAAAGTTTAGAGTCAGTAAGATTAGTTATTGTTTTTTAAAAGCTGCAATTACACTCTTAAAAGTGAGTTTAAGAATAATATTTTGGTTCTCCAAACATTTTAATGATAAAAAATATACAAATGTTATTACAACTTACATTTTTAAGTTTACCAAAGGTGCATTTATTTGATTAGAAAACATTAATATTATAAAATATATTTACTATGACTTATTATGCTGACTAATGCACATTTGAAAAATGTACATAAAAGGTATAATGTAAATGTTATTTGGCATTTATTTCAGTGATTTACGTTCTCAGTCTTTAGTGCAACACAATCTTTTAAAATAATTCTTATTAGCTTATTTGGAGCTCAAAAAATGCCTTATTTTTAAGCTCATTATTGCAATATTTCTAAAATCAAATGTGATTCTTAATATTTGTGTGATGAGTTTGATTTTTAAAAAATGTTTACATATATAAAATTTGTGAGAGCCTTTGGCTCTATTTTAACGATCTAGACGCAAAGTCTAATACGCATGGCGCAAAAGCATTAAGGGCGTGTCCGAATCCACTTTTGCTATTTTAAGGATGGAAAAATACACTCTGCACCCTGGCGCATTGCCTAACAGGGTTGTGCTTATTCTCTTAATGAGTAATGGGTGTGTTTTGAGCATAACGTGCCTTAAACCAATCACCATCTCTTATTCCCTTTAAGAGTCAATTGCGTCACACCATGGCGCATTTGCTATTTACATGGCGGACTTTGTAAGTGGAAAAACTGAACGCTTCACTTGCGAGAACAGAGTTAAACAGACCATCTACAGCGAGGATAAAGAGCGAGCCTACTCTATTCGGCCTCTTTAATTTTTTTTTTCTCGTTTCTTTACTCCTTTACTTTCCAGGATAAGGAAAATGGTGTTGTGCGCACTACACTGAAGACATCCATTAGCCTACATATTTAATTTAGTTTGTTAAATGCAAAGATTCGTTTTTAAAACTATTTCTAAATTTAGTTCTAATTTCCAGCAAACGAATAAATGAACAATAAGAACAAAGTGTGGTCAAAAAACTGAGTTATATCCAAACACACGTCCTATTTTTATGCCTCATGGTGATGCAGACGTCTCCAATGCCTGACAGGTGGACAAATCTAAACTTGTTTTTATTAAAACAAATATAAATATGCATATAATAAATAATACTGCTTATAATAATAACATTATACTAATGCAGATTGTCATGAATAAACATGAAGAAGGCATGGGGGTAGTGGTTTTTATATTTTTGTAGAAAATTTATTTTTTTTGTAACATTTTAATCCTTTAATTTTTTTCGTATGTAAAGATATTTGTGTATTGTTTTACATCCTGTTTGTGTTAAGCAATGTGTACGTGTTTTGGACCTGCATAGATGTAACTAATGCACTCTGCACTGGATTTTAGACCTTTAAACCAGTTGGTCAGTGGCGCAGTCTATTTCAGTTCCTCAAAATAGCAACGCAGCAACAATGCGCCTTAACACCTCCTTTTTTAGACCGAAACACCCATGAGTCCACAAAGTGGTGCAAATGGATTTGCTATTTAACAAGGTGGTGCAAAACGTGAAAATTAGGGTTGCACTGGTCTGAAAATAGCAACAAATCACACCAAACACATCTTGCGCCTTATTGCGCCGGGTGTATGATAGGGCCCTTGGTGTGTGTGTGTGTGTGTGTGTGTTAGTTAGTATTTGAGTAATCCCCTGGTCATGAGTCAGGTAGGAAATGAAACAAGTCCAATACAGCACCTTTCAGCCACAAAATCTCTGTATTGGGAAGTCATTTTGTATATTAGACACACACACACACATGCATATAAACAAACACGCATTCAGATGTTACATTGTGCTCATGGCAGGAAGTCATACAGGGTGAGTTTTTTCCTCTGAGTGATCGCTTGCTTTCTCTCTCATTTTAATCATGACACTTTATACTCTGCAGCACAATTCAGAGGTCACCGCTGGACGATAAACACACACTGTCAGACCTCTCTGAGTGTGACTCTTCAGTTCAAGAGAGAATTACATAGAGCGTTCAAACAAGTCTGAAAACATTTCCAAATTAGATAATTTCACCCTCCTAAAAATGTCAATTCTGTGATCATTTTCTCACCATCCACTTGTTCCAAAACAGATTGAGATGCTTTTCTTCTGTTAAACACAAAAGGAGATATTTCGAAGAATGTTGAAATCTGGCAGCTATTGACTTAAATAGTTTTTTTTCTTCCTATTATAGAGTTAAGTCAATGGTTAGCAGTTTCCAGTGGGTTTGAGATCTTAATTATTTTCTTTGAATGTGTCTTTGACTACTCTTATTAAAGAAATGTGTTTATTTCTCCTGTCTGTCTGCAGGGGTGGTTTGATGTGGAGGTTGCGGAGGATACTGATCTGGCTTCTGGGAATCTACATCGCTATTCCTGTTATCATCAAAGTCTGTCCATCAATACAAGCAAAATTAGTATTTTTAAACTTTGGTGAGTATTTTAAACCTCTCTTTTTGATCTTTGGGGAGTATTTGGGCCAAAATATGCAGACTTTTATATTTAGGCCAAGATTTGTAATGTTTGATAAGTACTTGGTCTGTTATTTTAGTCAGATCTCTAGAGGAAACATAACTATTTTACGTTTGCTCAGTTTAGTGGCTGATTTGTACAAATCCATACAATCGAGTTCAGTCATACAAATATACACAATGTTTAGTAGGAGGCGTGGCACCAAACCTCACACCTAAACACAACTGTCATTAGGGGATGAGCAAATCATACTAAATTGTAAGAATGAGATCATACAAATTCAAAGGAATTAGCCATCAAGTCAAAAAGTTACGAATTGCCATGAGATATCGTTGGTTATTTATATAGACTGGCATGTAGACAATTGTTTCTGATGGTTTTGAGGATGGCAAGATGAGCAATGTAAAGTAGGGCTCATGGATGGTCATCCACCAGATTTCAGAATGCATGTGATTTAGGTATTAATTGCTAAGTGTAAAGTTTTTAATTAGCATATTTTTTAAGGTCTGTTTCTGTGCAGACATTCAAACTGAGGCTGCACAGTTTTGGAAAATTCTGACATTGCGATATTTTGTTTTGCTGTGATATGAATATAATTTCACCAAATTATTCAAATAGCTCTGTTTGGAAAGATTTCGTTAATTTTATTGACTGGGGTGATCAAGCCTTTCTCTATGCAGTGCATCTGCATAAATAATAATAAATTACAAGCATATATAAAAACGACAGAGCAAAAATATAAGTTAAATAAATAGAGCTGTGTGGAGTCTAACAGCATTGAAATATAGAAATCGAACAATCAAACGTAAAATAACAAGGTTATCAAGGTATAAATGGTTAATTCGTTCATTCATTTTCTTTTCGGCTTAGTTCCTTTATTCATCAGCGGTCGCCACAGCGGAATGAACCACCAACTTATCCAGCACATGTTTTACGCAGCGGATGCCCTTCCAGCCGCAACCCAACACTGGGAAACACCCACACACTCTTGCACACACTCACATACAGTATACTACGGCCAATTTAATTTATTTAATTCACCTGTAGAGCATGTCTTTGGATTGTGGGGGAAACTGGAGCACCAGGAGGAAACCCACACAAACACAGAGAGAACATGCAAACTCCACACAAAAACACCAACTGGCCCAGCCGGGGTTTGAACCAGCGACCTTCTTCCTGTGAGGCGATTTTGCTACCCAATGCACTGCCCGGTATAAATAGTTTTAAACAATAATTTAAAATTATATTTAATAATATCTTTA
Organism: Danio kyathit; assembly: GCA_903798195.1. Classification (NCBI taxonomy): domain Eukaryota; kingdom Metazoa; phylum Chordata; class Actinopteri; order Cypriniformes; family Danionidae; genus Danio; species Danio kyathit. The sequence continues at coordinate 26,371,937 of LR812535.1, read as the reverse complement.
TCCTTTAATAAATAATAAAATCCTGCGATTTCCTCCATAATCAATGTGACTATTGCAGGTACATACATTGCGATATTTATGCTCAAACGATATGTTGTTCAGCCCTAATTCAAGCGAAAGAAACTCAAATCGGTTTAGAATAACTGGAATACAGTGGTCCCTCCTATATTGTGTTTGTGTCCTAATTTGGCTGTAGACCATTGTCGATCAATCTCCTCTATGCCGTGTCTCCAGTACGGTACAGAATGTGTTCAGCATGCAAAATGTACATAAATCTTTGTTAGCTAGCAAATCATTGAAGTGCTGCACTGTATGTTTGCAAGTTTTCTCCCCAACAAAGCCCACAATGTCGACGAAACATTCTGCACCATCAAAGGTAGCACCCAAAAGGCAGAGGAAGATGCTAACCATCGCACAAAAAGTTGGACTTTTGGACATGCTAAAGCAGGGCTCTCAAACTCAAATTGACAGGGGCCCATATTAGTGACTGACAATTCATAGGAGGGCCGCTTTAACATTCAAGCACAACAAAAAAGTGTAAACCTGATGTAATTTATGCACTTAGACATTCTTCAGTATATGCAGTCAGAGCTCCTTCTTTTTGTTTCTTATTGTACATATAGAAGGGGTAGTTTTAATTGCTATGAAAATACTACAATTGAATAATAGGCATAATAATAATAATTATTATTCTGTCCCAATCAATTGTTGCCCAACAGAACAGCAGCGCAAGAACAGCAGAAAGCAGATTGGGTAACTTTTTACTGGCATTTGTTCTTCTCCAATAATAAAAATCTTTCTTTTTTTTTGTAAAACTACAACAAAGAGGAGGAATATATGTATATTACATGAGAGCATTTGAATCAAATATTAGCAAAATTATCATATTTACACCACCATAACCTGTAAGCCAGGGGTGTCAAGCTCAGATCCTGGAGGGCCACAGCCCTGCACAGTTTGGTTCCAACCCTGCTTCAACACACTTACCTGCAGGTTTCAAACAAGCCTGAAGGACTCAATTAGTTTGATCAGGTGTGATTAATTAGGGTTGGAACTAAACTGTGCAGAGCTCCGGTCCTCCAGGAACTGAGTTTGACACCTGTGCTGTAAGCCATGGTTTGTACAACACACAACAGGTAGTAGAAAATGAATTATAATCAAATGATCCTTGAATATTTTCAAAAATAGAGCTTTAGTAAAAATAGAGCACTTACGGACATATATTTCAAAGTCTAAATCAGCTCCAGAAATAATCTGCATGTGCATTAATTTGAACTGTACGCTGAGAGAAACCGAAAGTAACCCAAACATATAGTTCAGTACTTTAAATGTCCAGTAGGTGGGGGGTCAAAACCGTGCACAACAATGATTGTGATTCAAAAATATATGTTTTGGGGGGCCGAATCTCATTATATTTTTGACGTCACTTGCGGGCCGGAGGAAGGCGGAGCCAGGACCGGCAGTTTGAGACACCTGTGCTAAAGGGAGGTAGAAGTTATGCAAGTGTTTAAACAAGAGAGAAAAGTGTTAAAATGTTAATGCCTATCTGAGTGTATAAAGAGTGTAGTGAGAGGTTTTACAACCTTAAAACATCTGTAATAGTTGTAAAAAAAGTATTTTTCCACTTTATGAGCAAATGATAGCAGAATTTAGATTTTTAGGTGAACTGTCTCTTTAAGTGAGTTTACAAGCATTTGTGATCTTATAGGCTTGTCATCGTTTAGGCCTAACCATATCTTTTATTCGATTTTTATGGTATTTTATATTAACTAAACTTTTGTTTAGAACAGTCATTCCACATTTTCATTTTTAGAGTATCCCAGCAAAACCACCATCTACCAGCTGTCATTATTTTAGTTTCTGTTGATGTTTGAATTTAATACAGTACCTTGACGAGCCAGTTTCCATTATTTTCTGCTGCTGCATACAGTATAAAATATATTGAAAGGACAAGCTTAGGGCATTTAGCCTCAAGGGGACTGTAGTAACCAAGGAGATTATTATACTGACTTTTTCCCATGTGAAATAATCATCATGTGATCACTGAAAGTCATCAATTAAGAACAGCAGATATAGGATTTTAGAAGTTTTTAAGGATACAATAGTTTTGATTGTCGGTCTTGTCCTGATTTATACTTTGTAACTCTCTGATGGGTTATATCATACAGTTTAGTGTCAGTACATTTTTATAATGCTTTTGAAAGGTGTTATTATGTTCACCAAGACTGTGTTTAATTGATTAAGAATACAGTGAAAACAGCATTAATTTATGAATCTCTTTATAACACAAAAACAGCCTATTTGACTCGCATGTTAAAAGTGGCAAATTTAAAGGTGCCATATGTAAATTTGACACCCAGTGGTTGAACAAGGTATTGGATTCCTGGATCAAAACAAATGCAAGCGCAGGTTGCCAGATTGAGGACCAACAAGGCTGATTTAAATCATGTTCTAAATAAAAGCAATGCCACACGATAGAAGGAATATTTTCCATATCAAAAAGAGTTTTTGTCCTAACCAACTCCTCAAATTCATATTTTAGAAACAGCTTCTAGTTCTCACTGGTGAACAACAGAAAACTTCATGACAATGATCACCTCAGGTACACCTCATGTGCTTTATTTAGTGTTGAATGCTAACAATGTGAGTTTGAATGCCATTTTACATGAGATTTATTGCCATACTACTGAAAGCAGCAGCAGATAGTTTACCTCAGGTCTTGAAAATAAAATAAACCGTTTGAAATTGAACTTTAGAACTAAACACAAATCAGTGATTCAGCATGTACAATTAATAATGTTAAAGAAGTTTAATATGTACTACTTAGGATTGGGTTTGACTATTTAGGATTATTGCATTATATACAGCCCCCTTTCCAGTTGTACACATTTGTTGCTCTGTAAAGCTCGGTTTCACGTGAAAATTACTAAAAGCATGTACTGTAATGTATTTTTTGCAGCATGGTATGCGCATTATTCATTGATGTACATTCGAATCATTCATGTTTTTAAAAGCGCGAAAGAGATTGCATGCTGTTGTGTGTGTGCGCGCTCAGCCTCAGAGAAGAGCAGAGAACAGACATCTAAAGTTATCTTAATGTGAGCGCTTTAATGGTCAAATACATGCAAATTTGTGTCAGAACGCGGTGTTTATTCATATTAACCCTCATTTATGTAATAAACGAGTTGAGAATCAAAAGACATGTGAAAGTGAAACCATAAATCAGAACGGTGCTGCTCTTAAAGTGACAGCGTGCAATATTCCTGCTGCCGACTGTTTTTATCAATAATCAAATAAATCAATCAATCAAACAACAGTTTTGTCTTACAGTGAAGATGCTTAAAGCACAGTTTGCTTCATATTTTTATTCTATTGTATTTATTTCCCTTTTCTTTTTTACAGGGAGGAAAATTACTGTATATACAGGGAGTGCAGAATTATTAGGCAAGTTGTATTTTTGAGGATTAATTTTATTATTGGACAACAACCAATTGAAAATGTTCTCAATGAACCCAAAAAACTCATTAATATCAAAGCTGAATAATTTTGGAAGTAGTTTTTAGTTTGTTTTTAGTTTTAGCTATTTTAGGAGGATATCTGTGTGTGCAGGTGACTATTACTGTGCATAATTATTAGGCAACTTAACAAAAAACAAATATATACCCATTTCAATGATTTATTTTCACCAGTGAAACCAATATAACATCTCAACATTCACAAATATACATTTCTGACATTCAAAAACATAACAAAAACAAATCAGTGACCAATATAGCCACCTTTCTTTGCAAGGACACTCAAAAGTCTGCCATCCATGGATTCTGTCAGTGTTTTGATCTGTTCACCATCAACATTGCGTGCAGCAGCAACCAAAGCCTCCCAGACACTGTTCAGAGAGGTGTACTGTTTTCTCTCCTTGTAAATCTCACATTTGATGATGGACCACAGGTTCTCTATGGGGTTCAGATCAGGTGAACAAGGACGCCATGTCATTAGTTTTTTTCTTTTAGACCCTTTCTTGCCAGCCACGCTGTGGAGTACTTGGTGTGATGGAGCATTGTCCTGCATGAAAATCATGTTTTTCTTGAAGGATGCAGACTTCTTCCTGTACCACTGCTTGAAGAAGGTGTCTTCCAGAAACTAGCAGTAGGACTGGGAGTTGAGCTTGACTCCATCCTCAACCCGAAAAGGCCCCACAAGCTCATCTTTGATCATACCAGCCCAAACTAGTAATCCACCTCCACCTTGCTGGCGTCTGAGTCGGACTGGAGCTCTCTGCCCTTTACCGATCCAGCCACGGGCCCATCAAGACTCACTCTCATTTCATCAGTCCATAAAACCTTAGAAAAATCATTCTTGAGATATTTCTTGGCTCAGTCTTGACCTTTCAGCTTGTGTGTCTTGTTCAGTGGTGGTCGTTTTTCAGCCTTTCTTACCTTGGCCATGTCTCTGAGTATTGCACACCTTGTGCTTTTGGGCACTCCAGTGATGTTGCAACTCTGAAATATGGCAAAACTGGTGGCAAGTGGCATCATGGCAGCTGCACGCTTGACTTTTCTCAGTTCATGGGCAGTTATTTTGTGCCTTGGTTTTTGGTTTGGTTTTTCCACACGCTTCTTGCGACCCTGTTGACTATTTTGAATGAAACGCTTGATTGTTGGATGATCACGCTTCAGAAGCTTGGCAATTTTAAGAGTGCTGCATCCCTCTGCAAGATATCTCACTATTTTTGACTTTTTGGAGCCTGTCAAGTCCTTCTTTTGACCCATTTTGCCAAAGGAAAGAAAGTTGCCTAATAATTATGCACACCTGATATAGGGTGTTGATGTCATTAGACAACACCCCTTCTCGTTACAGAGATGCACGACACCTAATATGCTTAATTGGTAGTAGGCTTTCGAGCCTATACAGCTTGGAGTAAGTCAACATGCATAAAGAGGATGATGTGGTCAAAATACTCATTTGCCTAATAATTCTGCACTGCCTGTATACAGTTGAAGTCAGAATTATTAGCCCCCCTGAATTATTAGCGACCCTTTTCCCCACAATTTCTGTTTAATGGAAAGATTTTTTTTCAACCCATTTCTAAACATAATAATTTAATAACTCATTTCTAATAACTGATTTCTTTTATCTTTGCTATGATGACAATACATCATATTTGACTAGATATTTTTCAAGATACAAGCATTTAGCTTAAAGTGCAATTCAAAGGCTTAATTAGGGTAATTAGGCAAGTCATTGTATAACAGTAGTTTCCTCTGCAGACAATCAAAAATTATATAGCTTAAGGGGCTAATAATATTGACCTTAAAATAGGTTTCAAAATATTTACCTGCATTTATGTTAATCGAAATAAAACAAATAAGACTTTCTCCAGAAAAAAATATATTATAGGAAATTCTGTGAAAAATTCCTTGCTCTGTTAAACATAATTTGGGAAATATTTAAAAAAAGAAAAAATTCACAGGAGGATGAATAATTTTGACTTCGACTGCAATCGTTTTGAATAATCGTGATTACAATTATGACCAAAATAATCGTGATTATGATTTTTCCCATAATCGAGCAGCCCTAATTTTTTGAGTAAGTGCATATTCTGTGCTTCTGAATGTTTGTATTTAAATTTCTGCCATGTTTCGTCTGGTGCAAACAGCCAATTTGCTTATCACTGCAAATCTCATCATGTAGCGTGTTGTTAGGACACAGGATTACAATGTAACCTGCTCACCTAATACGCTTGTAAAATTTATATTATTTGCTACTTAATAACCTCTTGTGGAACTCTGAATCAGCATCTCATTTCGGAGTCTGCTACTGTCCACCGGAGGTTGCATTTCAGTCACGGGCGCATGCTTTGAGAGCTTTTCTGAATGAATGAATGAAATACGCAATTTTACATGAAGGCAACCCGAGGTGCTGAAATAAAAGTGGCTAAACTGTCGTTAGGCGGGTTAAAAGAACCAAAACAAAGACCGCTTTCCGGCATGGGAAACACATTTCCAAAGCAGAATAACTGACTTCAGCATTGTTTTTTTAGATAAACAATAATGTTCACTTGGCATGTTTCTTAAATATCTGCAAACATATTATGGTATTTGTATGCTTTACAAGAGTCAAAAACTTACATACAGCACCTTTAACAAGCTCTAGAAATGATGATCCATGGGGTATTTTGAGTTAAAGCTTCACATACACACTCTTGGGGACATCAGAGATTTACTTTACATCTGGTAAAAAGGGGCATGATAGGTCCCCTTTAATGCATTCATACTGAATCAGGAATTATTTCCCTATAAAATTATTGTTTTCTTAAAACGTCAGTGACTTTTAAACCACACTCTTAATTTTGTGCATTTTTTTTTGTTACGTGATATCCAACACACTGACTCTGCTGGACATCATAACAATAAAAAGACATTTAAACATTATAATTTGATTTAACGTTGCAGTTGGGTTTCATAGTTAGCCTTTTGACGTAACAACCAAACAAAGCTGTCATTCATTCATCAGTCCAGATAAATGACCCCTCTGTTCGCCACTCACTTTAACAACCTCTCACAGATGTCTCTCTGTCTTATCAGATTTTCGCATGTTGTCTCATAATGCTTTCATTTTTCTGATATCATTGATGTTCTGTGGTGTTTTGGGCTGATGTTAGCATTGGCATTATCTTTTGTCAGCAGTGTCTCACCACTCGCTGTCAGCTGATGCGTTTCTACACACTTTTTCCTGCTTCTGTTTGCAGTCTGAGCTAATAGTGGACAGAATGTTTATAAAAAAAAAGTGTGACTGTAAGCATCCCTGTGTCTGCTTGACTCTGAGAGGAATCTGTGACTAAGGTTGGTGAACTTAGTCAAGTCATCAGTCTACAGGGAAAACTTACGGCACACTTTCAGTTCTCAAATGGAACATTTAAAGGGGTAGTTCACTCAAAAATCAAGCTGATCACCGGCATGATCATGTATATTAAAGATATATTCAATTAAAATATATCTGAATTTAATAGGGTGTCCGCAGGGTTTTTAAAAGTCTTTTAATTTACTGAAATATAGTGCTGTAGGTCTTATATCATTTTAAACCTTAATTTTCCCATGTCCAAGTAAAGCTACCCTATCGAGCTCACACCCAATCACCAATAATCAATGTTAAAACTTGTTTATATTTAAGTTTTTTTATTGCAAAAAGATACAATTCACAACATTTTTACAGCAAATTCTCCAAATTAAATTCCCTAATCAGTGAAAGAAAATTAAAGCAACACATCCCTTTACATGATCTTCCATTAATACAAAAACTATTTACAGAAGTAACCAGGCCATTAGAAAAAATCTTAGTGCTTAGTCCTGTTTATGTCAAATTTCAGTTATATTGGTCTTGAAATGGTCTTAAAAAGTCTTGAATTTGACTTGAAGAAACTTGCAGAAACCCTGTTTATAAGTGTGTTGATAATTACTTCTAAATCTAAAGAGCACATGCTATTTAGTGTTTGCAGAAATACGCTGTGTTTAAAATAGTCACAGTAGAATTACAACAACCTGGTTTTGCAACTGTACCATTACCAATGTTGTATTTATTTGATCAAAATAGAGTAAAAATGTCAGTCAAGTTTTGAAAAAAATTAAATAACCTATTTAACCTAAATAATCTATTTTCATATATTTTAAAATGACATTTACAGCTGCAATGTCAGAGCTAAATTCATTGCAGCCCTTGTCAGTTATCAGTGTTAAATGATTTGCTGATTTGATGCTCAAGTACAATTTCTTGTTATTATCAGTGTTAAAAAAAAACACGTGTGCTGCTTAATATATTTTAGTAAACCGTAGTATTTTTTAAAGAGCACCTATTTTACCTATTTCATACGATCCTTTGGTGTCTCCAGAATGTGTCTGTAAAGTTTCAGCTCAAAATACCCATCAGATAATTTATTATAGCCTCCAAAATATGCCCGTTCAGTGTCTGAGTACATCGTAGCTGTTTTTGTAGCCTGTGGCTTTAAATGCAAATGAGCTGCTGCTCCCCGCCCACTGTTCCCACATGCGTGTCTCCTTCTCATCATGCGTTATGTCAGATAAACAGCAGTGACAGAGACAGACACAGATGAAGCTGAAATACAGCTCATTAGTCAAAAATACCAATGTATTTGTGGTGCAGTTTATTCAAGCCTTTCTGAAATGATGAGTCTAACACAAATGCTGTTTGCACCACACACACACACACACACACACACACACACAGATTAGCGTTTACTGACACCATGCGGCCGTGGTGATTATAGCGGTTAAGAATTACATAATGATTTTACTGTCTTTATTACAAACATGCTCTGTTTTAAAAACGTTTTAAACTTATAAAAATCACAGAGAGTTGGAACAGATATTTTATTCCCAGTTTATTTGCAAAAAAAAAATGTTCTGTGGACATGTGTATACATATTATAATGGAGACATGGCACCTGTCAACCAGTTCAATGGGTGGGGAAAACCACACTCCTACATCACGTTACGGTGGGTCTCAAAATCACTGGCATTTGGGTCCTATTTTTACGTCAGGAAATTAAAAAAATGAGACTTGTTGTGTTTATATCACTCCAATATGACAGTTCACACACTATAACTACACGCAGTTCTGTCCAAACAGCTTACAAAAGTTGATTTTCATCATAGGTGCCCTTTCAACGATTGTTTAACATTTATATAAAAATGCTGGATATAGATAATTTAAGACTTGCACCAAAGTTTTTACTATCAGGAGGAGAAAAAGTATTTAAAAACATCTTAGACTGTCACATAATTTGCAACAAAATTTAGTTCAAGAACATTTTTTATTATTATCATCAATGTTAAAAAAAAATGTGCTGCGCAATATTTTTATGGAAATGGAAATCTGTCATAATGAGTACACTGTGTTTGTTACAATTGACTAAATGTGCATATTTTACACCCCATTTAACTTTCTGTTAACTTTTCAATCATTCACAATTGTTCAGTAAATAATATAAATAAAACAATTCATAATAGTCCAGAATTAAAGTACAATGACCCTTATCTTAAACATAATTCCATGTCTGGCTGATGATTACATGCTGGTTTTATTAACCACTTTTCATTTTCCCATTTACAACGCTCAAAATTCCCTTCAATAAAACCTGACCTGCTTCAGTTTTTCTTATAATACCCTGTTTAATTCAGAAATTAATGTTTATCAGCTTCCCTCTGTCTCTCTCTCTTTCAGTGCGGGTGCCGTATTTTATAGATTTGAAAAGACCGCAGGATCAGGGTATGAATCACACTCACAACTTCTACCTGCAGCCAGAGGAAGGAATCAACATTGGAGTGTGGTGAGAAACACATACAGACACAGCGTGGCCTTTCTATCTGTCCTCTCTAGCCTACAGTTTCTGTCCCTCTCTATCTGCCCTGTGGCCACAGCTGTCTTTATGAAGGGCGTGGAAAATCTCCCGCTCTTATTGAAACCCAGCCTGTGGCCCAGAGTGTGTAAATGCATAGCGACAGAGCGACTGCACGGGCTCGTGGCTGCTGGCCATTGGGTTTGACTTTCACTCAGTAACACTGCAAAGAGCCGTATGAGCTTCATACTGCTGATGCTGTAGTTTTTTACCTGCATAAATAAAGCTGTCTATGCACTGTCAGATTCAATATTAAACAGTAGAGGTTTTAATGATAATTTGGGCAACAACTATTGACCTATTGAGAAAAACAAAGCTACAGTCACACACATTGATTTTAGTCAAAATATAACAAACCAAGAATAAATAGGGTGAGAATGACTCAGTATTATCAGTTTCTTTCTGTTTTGCCAACGGAAATAGTTCCAAACTAAGCTGGAGGTGAACATTTGTGATTCAGTCTTGTGTCTGAATGAAACATTTTTTAACAAATTGAGTGACCAAATCATTTAGCAATTTTAAGTCAATGAATAACTCATTAAGATGATTTGTTTTTAGTCTGTGAAAGCACAAGCACTCGCAATTATCAAGATATTTAGCATCATTAAACAAAAATTCACAAAATATCAAGATACCGTTTATCAAAATTGGCACAAATAGTTCTCAATAGAGAAAACTATTGAGAAAAGTAGGAAAGTAATACTTTTATTCAGCCTTTTTATTCATGGAACCAAACTCTAAATTTTCATTCATTTATTCATCCATTTTCTTTTCGGCTTAGTCCCTTTATTAATCCGGGGTCGCCACAGCGGAATGAACCGCCAACTTATCCAGCACATGCCCTTCCCGCAACCCATCTCTGGGAAACATCCATACACACTCATTCACACTCAAACACAACGGACAATTTAGCCTACCCAATTCACCTGTACCGCATGTCTTTAAACTGTGGGGGAAACCGGAGCACCTGGAGGAAACCCACGCGAACACAGGGAGAACATGCAAACTCCACACAGAAAAAACTCTAAATATATACATTAAAGTAAATGGCTATCAGAATGGGTTCAGTGCTTTAAATAAAATAAACTACACATTGTGAGTGTTCATCGTGTCAACTCACGATATAGTAAATATATTTTATTAGGCTGTATTATTATTCATTCATTCATTTATTTTCTTTCGGCTTAGTCCCTTCTTTATCAGGGGTCGCCGCAGTGGAATGAACCACCAACTATTCCAGCATATGTTTTACAACACGGGTGCCCTTCCAGCCGCAACCCAGTCCTGGGAAACACACCCATACACTCTCTCTTTCAAACGCACACACTCATACACTATGGCCAATTTAGATCATCCAATTCCCCTATACCACATGTGTTTGAACTGTGGGGGAAACCGGAGCACCCAGAGATAACCCACACGAACATGGGGAGAACATACAAACTCCAAACAGAAATGCCAACTGGCCCAGCTGGGACTCGAACCAACGACCTTCTTGCTATGAGGCGAGAGTGCTAACCACTGAGCCACCATACCACCACTGTAATATTATTTAACTTATAATTTAATATATTATATGTAACCTATTTTATTTTCTTGATGCCTTTGAAAAAGTTTTAACATGCATCTAAATTGAGTTCTTAAGGTTTTAGAAAAAGAAAACAAAAAAACAGCTTTAATTGCTTTAATTTTAAAAATACTTTTAGCCTTAAAAAATATTTAATGTTAATTCAGCAATGATGCATTATAATAATCACAAGTTAGCTTAATTTATTTCATATTAATATTGGTCTAAATATTAAATTAAAATGTATCTAAATCACAAGTTAGCTTAATTTATTTCATATTAATATTTATCTAAATATTTCTTTTAGATACTGTTCTTTTAAACTTTGAAAAAAAAAAGTTTTGTTTGTAAAAGTAAAATATCTACTACAAAAATAAAATAATTCTACAAAATTGAAACAATACAACTGTTTTCAGCATTGATGATATAGACCATTTAAATGTGGTCATGTGATTGGCCCATGAACATTTCCTGCTTGTTATCAAACTATTTCATAACTGTAACAAGAGGCAATTCAATTATAACTTAATGTTAAAACAGCTATCATAACATTATTTATCAATATGTGGCTCTTTTTAGGTTCTTGGAACCTATAGAAATGAAAAATGTGAAACAAGAAATAAGTTGGGACCATTGTTTTTGTTTACATCCCTCAAAATGGTCTATATAAACATTTGTTGATTTATCATATTAGAATGATTTCTGAAGGATCATGTGACACTGGAAACTATTAAAATATAAAAGGATAGTAACTTTTCAAAAAATATGTTTAAAATAGAGCAGTTGTTTGTTATTGCAATAGGAGTATCTTATTCTGATTAAATAATTGCAGCCTCAGTTTTATTTTTTTCAAAAACATTTAAAAATTGTAATTGTAAATTGTACTCTTTTGAGTACTAGTGCATGACTATTGGTCATCGTTTTTTCCATTTCATGTGTTGAAAGCAGTGTTGTAGCAGCTGCACATCTCTTTTGTATAATCTGTCATCTCTTCGTCATTCTCTCTCTCAGGCACACAGTACCAGCAGGCATGTGGAGGGAGGCTCAGGCTAAAGATGCTGAATGGTATGAGAAAAGCTTCCAGTCCAGTCACCCAGTCATCCTGTACCTCCACGGCAATGCTGGGACGAGGTACACAAACACTCATCCGATCAACACCTGTAATAAAGCCAACTAACACTGTGTTTACACTGGACATGACCACTTCCGCAACAGCTGGAGGTTGTGTACACTGGACGCGACAAAATTGCAATTTACAAATAATTTATTCAACGTGTCAGGCCTCAGTTTACTATTGGAGATTTGTTATTTGTGTCTCAACACATTGCGTAGAGATAATTACTGGTTATTGTCAGACCAGTCGCATCTGGAATAGAAGTGCTCTAGAACTCAGAATATATTAAAATGTCTCGCTTGTCAACTTGGTTGCATATAAAATAAAAATGTTTGGTTCCACTTTATATTTGGTGGTCTACGTACGTACTTGCTGCACAAAATAAATGCAATGTACTTACTGTGTTCATGATGCATTGCAGATCATTTCTGGTGCTCTTGAGGTGAAATATAGGTAGGGTTATGGACAGGTTTGGTGGTATGGGTATGACTAAGCGTGGGTTATGGTGTAAGGCAGGGCTATTCAATTGGCGGCCTGCAGGCCGAACCCGGCCCCCGAGGCAATTTGTTCCGCCCCTCCAAATAGTGTGACCAAGACATCAAAAATAAATTTAGAAATAACAAATTTCATATAGTTATGAAGTGACGTGCGTCTGTTCAATACAGCACGAGCTGCAGTTGAAGGCTGCACAGAACGTGAGTCAAGTGACATTAAGCGAATGGTGCGGGCAGCCGAAAACATTTGGATATGTTTGTAGAAAATGCCTTTTGTACAATGTACTGATATCGTTAATAAGGATGCAATGATTAGCCAATTTCACTATTAACCATGCTTAAATTCATTACGGTTAATTAATTGTAAAAGCTTCTCAACGCCGCGTTTCTGTTGCACGGAACAAAACTGCTGCAGCTAAATAAAGTTATGCCAACTGTGTGCTAGTTTAAAGCTCCGAGCTTATATCGAAACTAATACGCAGGAACATTGGATTAACTATAGCAGCAGGCTGTTCACATATTGCATCTTTTCTGCGCGCAAGTTCATTATTTCCAATGGAGACCTGCGTATATTGGGAACGCTGGCCACGCTGCTTGCAAGCGGACCAATGCACTCGTGCCCTCCAGGCGCACACAGTAGAAATGATCTCCCCCTGTAGTGGTGAGAGTTGTGTGTGGCTTTCAGTGCAAAGTAAACAAAAGATACGTTAGATGAATTATTAAAAATTATTAAAATGATTATATATGTATGAATGCAGATAATAACAACAGTTTATTTAGATTATTAGCTAATATGTTGCCTAAATTAACATTAGACAAATACTATTTTTTATATATATATATTTTTTTTCATTGTAAAATTATCACTCATGTTTAAATCAAAAACATTTTCATTTATTTTTAAGTCCAAAGAGAGAAATGGACTATTGTTTGTTTTTTATTAATATTTTGTGCTGTATTTGGTTACTGAACAGCAATAAACTACTCTTTAAAATATAAGCAGTTTTCTTGTGATTTTCTAAACTAGTAGTGTTTTGAATTTAATGAATGCATAACAATCGTGATAACCATGATTATTCTTCAGACTGTAATTGTACAACCAAAATCTATAATCGTTGCATTGCTAATTGTTGCGCAGTTTAAAACCTAACATATGAATGTGAATGTAGAAGAAGCCTACTTAAGCAATGCACTGATTTTGTTGTGCTTCGAAATACAACATTTGAATATGTTTGTAAAAAAAAGCCACATTGTACAATGCAGTGATGTTATGGAGTTTCAAAATACAACACATCAACGTTTTAATGTAGAAAAAGCCAACATGGGTGTCTTAAGGAGCAAAAATACAACATAAGGGCTCTTATATTGCTGTTGTGTCATCACTTATATTGCAAGTCATATCTCTCCAGCCCCTCATTTGGGATGCTTTTCATGAACTTCCCCCTATGACAAACTAATTGAATACCCCTGGTGTAAGGGATGGTCAACAGTGTAGTTACAAATGTAGTTACAGAAATTAATTACATTCAGGTATTTAATCAATCAAATGTAAAAACACGTATTTACATATGTTAAAATTTACTTTATATTAGGTGGCTTACCTAATAGAAAGTGGGGCCAAGTTGTAAGTACAAAATAATTTTGTGTGTACTGTATATATTTAAATATATTTCTTTCTTTTGTCCGAATCTTGCCCTATTTTCACTTAGCCATAAATTTAGTAACCGTAGTTGTCATTTGACAGATTCTAATAGACCAGGGGTTTTCAAACTGGTACACTAGTGGTACGCGGGCTTCCTTCTAGTGGTATGTGGAGGAATACTGAATAATGAAAGAAAAAAATTATAATACTTTTAACCCTTTGACTCGAACGATTACGATGTGATCAGCACCGGCTGTTCCCTGAAGCGTACGATCACATGTTTACTTTAGATCATCACGTTATCAGATGCTAAAAATCAACCCGCTTTGGTGCAGAGCCAGAGAAAGAGCCGCGTCGCTTGCGGAGCAGATACCCACTAGAGACTTGCTTTTGCAGACCAGTGCTGTTGTGTTGCCATTTCGGTTACTGCATGCTGCATCATTGGTAAAATAATTATCACAAATGTGTTAAATGTGTGTTCGTAGCTGTGTAAAATAATGCGTGTTTTCGATATATATAGTTTCTAAAGCAGCGTGGCTTTCGATTAATTTGTTACCTCAGATTTAGGCTACTTTATCTGGATGTTATTCAAATGTCGCAGGACACAGAACATAGACTCAAGCAACTTTACCATGCTTGAAGCTTGGAGCTAGAATAAGCCTAATTAAAGTTAGTCACTGTATGCGGTTAACACAAACTCCACAGTCCACTTAAGATGAGATCTCAAATCACGGAAAATCCGCACATATGAATGGATAAATCACGTATTAATTGATCAAGCAGTGTATTTATGCATATAATCACTCACTTTACACATCTAAAGGATGTGCAGTAAGCAGATCTAATTTCTAATTTAAATATGTAATTCCAAATCATTTAAAATACAAGTTAATGTTTAGATTTCAAAGATTTCAAAGCCTATGTTTATGAGGTCCAAGCAACATTTCCAGGTTTTGATGAATACTATTTGTTAATACTTTACATTTAAGTACAGGAGTTTTCTTTTTACTTTAGGAACAGTAGCATACCATTTTTAATTAACTTTTAAAAGCACATATTTAAACGTTGACTTTCTATTTATTTATTTATTTTCACCTATATACATAGTACAGTGTTAATGATCAAACTATTTATAATGTTTAAAGTGGCTGACAATAAGAAATATTCTTAATAATAGGAATTGATCTGCCTCATCATAATGGTGGTACTTGGAGAGACAATTTTTTTTTCTGAGGTGGTACTTGATGAAAAAATTTTGAGAACCACTATTATAGAACATTATGTGGTATATGATGAGCACAGACTCTAATATTTTTAGTTTCAGAGGATACCATCCAGTCAGAGGATAAAAAAAACAAATGGTTCTTGTTTTCACTTGACTAGTCTTCTACAAACAAGGCATATTTTGCATACCTTTATTTAGAATGTTTTAAAAGTCTTTTTGCATGCTAAGCACAGTAGGTTTGAAAAGTCATGTAGTGAATTCAGCTTTTAAAAGGATTCTGTCATACCGTTTTTTGGTGAATTTACTTGAATTTGTCTGTGTGTGTTTGTTTCAGAGGAGGAGATCACAGAGTACAGCTTTATAAGGTAAAATAAACTACAATTGCATGAATGTATACTACAGTTTAAGGAATAGTTCACCCAAAACTAAAAATTCTGTCATCATTTACTTAGTCGTGTTTCAGACCTGTTTGTCTTTTCTTCTACTGTTGAACACTAAAGAAGATTATTTTTAAGAAAGCCGAAAACCTGTAACCATTAGCCACATTTCCACTGTCGGGCCAGTGCAAACCATGGCTTTAATCCGGCCGGGCCGGATAGCCCAGGAGCATGAGCAGTGAGGCCGAAATCATGTCGCGCTTCCACTGTCGGACTAGTAGCTCGCAGCACGTCACGCAAACCCAGCCTCCAGAATGCCCACAAAATGCCGAAAAATGCTCTGTTTGCACGATTTGATTGATATCATCGTATCCAAATACTTTATAAATAATATTTCAAAACTCCTCCGTTGTTTATTGTTTTTAGAAAATATTTAAAATCTTTTTTTTTAAGATAGGCCTTTGTAAAATAAAAGTTTAAAATGGCTTGAAATGGTTTAATTTATTTGTATTGTATATGCCTAAATTGTTATAGGCAAGGCAAGTTTATTTATATAGCACATTTCATACACCGTGGCAATTCAAAGTGCTTTACATAAACAGGAATAAAAAGACAAGTGTAAGAAAAAAATAAATAAATAAATAAAAACAGATAATAAAAAAACAGATAAAAACAGATAAAAATGTGTTAAAACAGGTTGTAAAAGAAAGACAAAGAAGAGAAAAACATAATAGTGCGATCTGTCGGACGTAGCACAGTGCTCATTCAGTAAAGGCACAGCTAAACAGATGTGTTTTCAGTCTGGATTTGAATGTGCCTAATGTTGGAGCACATCTGATCATTTCTGGGAGTTGATTCCCAGAAATTATAGCTTTTGATTGTAGCTTTTGTTTGTTTTATATTGGTTTATTTAGTTAATGTGATTTTATTATATCCGATATTTGTAATTCTTTAAATGATTTCAATATAGCTTAGGCTTTTTTTATCTAGATATAGATAAGGCAAGGCAACACTTCCTGCTTTGCAGTTTATGTCTTTCTCTTGTATTCATATTTTGTACTTTCTCCAAAATAAAGAAAGAAAAAAAGAAAGACAGCCACTCGTGGCATCAACAGAGCTGTGAAGCGAGCACTCTTTCACACCGTCTCTCACACATGCATCTAAACGTGCACGATTCATGCACAAACACACCTTTTAAACTTGACAAAAAATCAACTGAAAGTTACTGGCAGCTGTGTCTTTAATATGGTGTAAAGATTATTATGGGTTATTGAAACATCAAGGAAGATACAGAAAATAAGTATCACTTATAAAATAAAACTACTTTATTATTTTATGCAACACCTTTACATAGGGCTGGACAATAATTCGATATCAATATATATCGCGATAGAATTTTTTTCAATAACGATGATATGATTTTTGAACCCATTTCCGATATTTCGATATAAATTTGCATATATATATATATATATAAATAGATATATTATTATTTATATAAGATCTTATACATGTATCACTTGTCACCGAATGACGTTCAGTGCTCAGCCGTCAGAAAGAGCGTGATATGATCTCACTTACGTGATGACGAACAACACAGACACGCTGCCAGCGCTCAGCACAGCAGGTGGTTTAAGCTGCGCCGCAGAAAGTTTTAGCTGCAAAATGAGTGCTCTGAATACAGATGCAAATGAACAAGCTTCCACAAGTAAGAATGCAGACGAAATAGTTGATAAGAAAGGAAAGACTAATGCAGTGGTGTGAATGTGGTTCAGTTCAGTAAAGTTAGCAACAGATTCGCAGATTCGTCTTTTCCGGATCAATAACTCATGACCGAAACATTGTTCCTACACAAATAGCACATTTTTTTTCAACTGTCGCAATGTATACAACCACCTACAACCTTATTTTCCTAAAAATGAGCTTTCCTACGCGCTGGACGCATTATATTGATCTCTATGCGCAGGCGGCAAAGAGACCGATCCCTAGGGACCGTCTACAAAGAGCAAAACGCAAAAACCAATACTACAAAAGCTGTCAATAACTTCCCTCTAACTCATTATACTGCCATCAAACTCAGATCACACGTCACTGCTGTCCTGCTGGTTAGACTACAACACTTATTTTTCTAAAAAACTATTTTGCATATTTTTTATGAATTTTTATTATCAAACATATTCAATAACTGTACTGTAAATTACTGTACTCTCACCAAATTCAGTTCACACATCACTGCTGTCCTGCTGGTTATACTACAAAACTTATTTTTCTAAAAAACTATTTTGCATATTTTTAATGCATTTTTGAGCTTTATTTTTTTGATAGTTTATTTCACATTTCTTGTTTGTATAGGCTAAATACAAATAAAAAGTGAACAAATTTTTTTGTACTGTTTTTATTTTAAAAAAAAAGTTATAAGAGTCTGAAGGTATTATCGACTTTGCAAATTCATTTGGCAGACATTTGTAAGTACAGACATCCATTGTGTGCGTTCTTGGGAGTTTTTCCTTTCTTTTTAATATTGTCCATATCGATATCGGAATTATATCGTATCGACCGAAATAAAAATATATATCGTGATATAAATTTTTGCCATATCGTCCAGCCCTACCTTTACATCTAAAAGGAAAACATAAGGGCGGTCATAAGCAAAAAGACCCCTATAAGGTGTTTTATGGAATAGCCTTATCTTAAACTGAGCAGCTATGTTTTTCTTTTTTTTTGGCACATGTACTCCTGTGCGATCAGAAAACTAGTGTAATGGTGGCCATTTTTACCAGACTTGGGCAAACTCCGGCTCTCCTTTCACTCCTCCCCAAAGCCCCAGCTGGCCCTCTTTGGCCCAAGGAAGTGACAGTGGAAACGCGACTGACCCTGGCTCGCCCTGGCACGATAGTGGAAACGTGGCTTACATTCATAGTAGGAAAAACAAATACTATGGAAGTCAATGGTTACAGGTTTTCAGCTTTCTTCAAAATAAACTTCTTTCGTGTTCAAAAGAAGAAAGAAACTCATGAAGATTTGTAAACTATGTGAGGGCGGATAATTAGTGAATAATGTTTTTAGGAGGGGTGAACTATACCATTAGAAAACAAAAACAAAAAGTAGAAATAAATGCTTTATTATTAAAAAGTTCCAATAATGTCACAGCTTTTAATAATAGTCTATTGAAGCAATGTCAGACATTTTCTCTGTTTGTCTCTGCAGGTTCTCAGTTCATTAGGCTACCATGTAGTCACGTTTGATTATAGAGGTATCTTGGGTGTCATTTTTAATGCATTATTGTTTAATGCAAATAAGAATCCCATTCCCTGTTTCAAAGTGAAGCATGGATTTGTTTGTTTCTGCAGGTTGGGGAGACTCTGAGGGCAGTCCTTCAGAGAGAGGCATGACGTCAGACGCTCTGTTCCTCTACCAGTGGATAAAACAGCGGATTGGACCAAAGCCACTGTACATCTGGGGTCACTCGCTTGGCACAGGGTGACATCAACTTTCCTTTGATTTCTCTAGATGCAGAACGTCTAGTTCTTGGAGAAACATTTTGACATGAAGGCACTGATTGTGTAAGTCACTGTGGTGTTCTTGAGCTGCTGCTGATGCTGTACATTCCTGTTTTTCCAGAGTGGCCACTAACCTTGTGAGACGGCTGTGTGACAGGGGTACGTGAACACGTATTTGTGCATTTGTGTGTCCTTTTGGGCAGGGACGTTGCAACTGAAAACAAATAGTAGTCAGTCACGTAAAACTGGTTACAACCGACTGAACCTGTATTATTCAATGACCAGTACCCATTAACCCAACATTCCCAGCAGTCACTTTGAATAAATGGATGAATGTTGTGTCTTATTTATTATTTGTGAACTAAGCCCCAGAAACAAAGCATGACAATGCAAAACATTTTTTCTTTGGATTAGTCCCTTTATTCAGGGGTCCCAACACAGAAATTAACCGCTAACTTATCCAGCATATGTTTTTATACAGCGAATGCCCTTCTAGCTGCAACCCAGTACTGGGAAACATCCATACACACTCATTCCCACACGTACACTACGGCCAATTTAGTTCACCTATTCAATTCACCTATAGTCCACACAGAAATGCCAACTGGCCCAGCCGGGACTTGAACCATTCTCAAACCTTTTTGCTGTCAGGCGACAGTGCTAACCACTGAGCCAACCAGCATGACCTTCTTGTTGACTAAATAATTAGTAGTCTCACAGTCATGGAAAATTCAAAAGTGTGAATTACAGGCCTTATGTGAGTTATTGAAATAAATGAAATCATAAAAGATCCAGTCTGATCTCACATGGAAACGTAACAATTTTACATTTTGTCAGTTTAGTGGCTAATTTGTACGAATTCATTCGAATTCAGTCATCCAGAACTGTACGATTTTTAACAGGAGGCGTGGCACCAGACAACACGCCTTAACCCAACCATCATGGATGAGCAAATCGTACTAAATAAATTGTACAAATGAGATCATACAAATTCAAAGGAATTAGCCACTACATCAAAAAGTTACGAATTGCTTTTTTACGAATTGAAAGTAACAAAGTTTTAAAAGATGGAGGTCTGTATTTTTTTTTTTTTTTAAGAAGTCAATACTCTTGTTTAATTTAATAAATAGTAAATGTAAAGACATTTATACATGGTTCCCACAGCCCATGGAATTCCTGGAATACGGAATTTTTGAAGTTCTATTCCAGACATTCAAAGTGGAATAGTAAAAAGCTGTAAAGTATTTTTTGTCCAAGTCATGGAATATCAGTTATTTTTTTCAATGTTGCTTAAAATTTTAGTTTCAATTTGACAAAATGTAATATTTCTATGTTATATTTTTAATTGCATTGATTTCAGCAGTGAAAATTAAACCACACTGAACTGAACTAATCTGAACTTAAACTCTGAAAACTGGACTGACACAGTTTCAATTTACTAGAACTTCTATATTAAGCTGTGACACAATCTACATTGTAAAAACGCAATAGAAATAAAGATGAATTGAAGTGAATTGCTTTTTATACCGCCAAGCTATCAAATATGAGAGAGAGAGCACTTCGCACCACACAAAATGTAAATACCTCAGATTTGTTTCACAATAATGATAGATAATATTTATCCATTGTCGATGTCTTAGTGGCTATAAAAGTTTTGCAAAATGATTATCAAGCTAAAAAATTTTGCAATCATGCAACGCACAACAGTGACCTGTTTTTCTGTTCATTATAACTCTGCTGAAATTCTGCTTTTTAGTCAGTGAAAGTCAGGGAGTTTTAAGTGAGATACTTTGTTTATAACATTGCAAAAATTTTATTTTAGGATGTTAATCTTCATCAAAAAAAGCCGCACATAAAAATACAGCAGAACAACCAAAGCACCAAATCATGATGGAATCAATATTATATTATAATTTTATCATGTTGTAATTAGCAGTATGAAATTATTTATAAATGACAATTATACAATTATCATTCAAAAGGTCATGATTCGCACTCGTTAAATAGTTAATTTTTATAGCTTTATTTGACATTTTTAGGAGATACAAAACACAGACATTTTGACACAATGCCTTCTTCAGTGCATGACAACCTTCTCACTCCACCCTCTTATTCCACAGTCAATCACATTACGTCATTAGTTAGACGACTACTTAATAGTTAAAACGATCTCATTTTTGGTTCAATATAGCTAACACAAGGAATATTTCCTCCACCTGTAAATGCATTATCCCCATTGTACTGGAAAATAACATTTGAATTATCATCATTCACTTATTTATATCTTCGTCAACTGATACAATGAAATTCCGACAGTCCAAAACATTAAAAATACATTTTCAAATCATTATTTGTTTCATTATACACTCAAAATCCATGATTCACAATGTTGTAGATAAATGATAAAACATTAAAGAAACACTAAAAGATCCAATTTCTCATTTGTTCATCTTGGTGTAAGTGATTTTAATTCGCTTCTCTTTGTAATAATTTTTATTATACTTTTTGTTTTATTATACAATTATCACAAATTATCCTGATTGAAAACATTAGAGTTTCTTGTTCGTACAAAAGGAAGCCACGACGTGCTGATGTTTCAGAAATAGACAAGCACTGGATTAAAGTGAACTGATGTATTTACCAAGCACGTCTAACACTCAAGACTACGACGTATGTAAGGCTGTATTTGAGCCATTTTGATGAAGGAATGATGGTGTTTCTCTTCCTCTGTGTTCGCAGGAACGCCTCCAGATGCCCTGATTTTAGAGTCACCCTTTACAAACATCAGAGAGGAAGCAAAGAGCCATCCCTTCTCCATGGTCAGAATACCAGTCCCTTTTCACACTCCCTTCATCACGCATTACAGAAACACATCTGACCTTAAACATTCATATGTGTCATTGTGAACAGGTTTACAGATATTTACCAGGATTTGACTGGTTTTTCCTGGATGCTATAAGTGCAAACGACATCAGATTTGCAAGTGATGAGAAGTAGGTTCTTTTGGTCTTATATTTCATGCATTTCTCTGTAAGTTTGCATTAAGGGATTATTTGTTTGCTCTGTGTGTCCACCTGTGCAGTCAGTGTTAGAGTGTTTATGCAGCACAGTGTTCACACAGCTGTGTTGAGATGATCATCTGTGGCGTTTTCACATGCTAGAGGAGATTCATCTTCCTCTGAGAGCTTGTTGTAGAAACAGACATTGTGTATATATAGATGGCTTCAGTATTCAGATTTATGCGAGCATTGTTTTTCAAGTCACAGATGAAGTGATCACAGAATTCATTACACAGACTTCCAGATGAGTACTCGACTGATTTTGTTTAGTACCTTCAATTAGCATGTAATGTTACTGTTTGAGATTAAACAGCCTCTGCAAAGTTAAGCATGTCATGGTTTTGACAATTATGATTTGATCCTGGATTAATATCTGTGATCCTGGATTAATATCTATGATCCTGGACTAATATCTATGATCCTGGAGCATAAGTTTTGTTTAAAAATTTGATCCATGCATATTCCCTAGCCCTAAACCCAACCATAACTGTAAATGATTCCCAAAATTGAGGGAAATAATAATTGGACAACACTCACGTAGAAATGAATAAATATAAGCGCAAGCCTTAACTTAACATTAACGGTAAACCTATCCCTTAATTCTGATTGGCTGATCAGATCTAGAACATTTTAGGAACATGTCCTAATTGGTGAAATCAAGTTGGCGGCAAAGTTACAATGCAGCAATTTTAATTTAAAAGGAGATTTTTTTGTTGTTGTATTGAATTCATTTGTTAAGGCCAACAACAAATGACTACCTTAGCCTAAATTACATTTTTCCTGGGTTTTGACATCATGAATTGTAAAAATTTTCATAAATCCCACCCATGCTCATGATGTTTTCTTGAAAATTCACTAGGTGGTTGACCAATTAGACTATATTGGGTAATACTGACCAATGAGAGCGCATTGTATATTTTTGAGGGAGGGGCTTTATAGAACAAGGAAGTCAACAGAGCATTTTAGGAGAATTGAAACAATGGTGTAGAATTGAAAGGATTGATCACCCAGAAATGTAAATTCTGCCATCAATTACTCACCATTGACATGTTCCAAACCAGTTTGAGTTTTTTTGTTTGGTTCTGTTAAACACAAAAGAAGATATTTTGAACAATGTGGCACAAAAAAGTTAACTCAACTCAAAGACAACTTGCTGCAAAGCTTTTTTGAGTTGACTCAACTTTCAACCCAAGTACTGCACTTGACTCGATTTAAGTTAAGCCCAATCCCAATTCTACCCCTTAGCCCTTCCTCTTAGGGGTGTCCCAATTCTCTTTAGCTTGAAGGCGTAGGGCTAAGGGGAAGGGGTAGATAGCCCTTCGAATGAAGATTTTTCAGGACCACACTCGAAACCAAGGGGTATGAAAATTTCCCAGAATACACCAGCCACAACGGCAGGATCACTGCACCCAGAAGTAAGGAGATCCACAAATTAGTATTTTTTTTGTCTTTATTATGAATTTTTACAACAAACAAGCATGTGTTTAAATGCATTCATAACCGCGTTCGTGTTTTACCGTCATGCTTTAAAAAAAAAAGCTAAAAAAAAAAAACGCTAAATTTCGCTATCTATAATCCATAATAATAACTCCTGTACAGCAGTCCTACAACATTATGATACTCGAATACCCTTTCAGAAAAGTCTAGTGGCTGGTAATGAGCTTTTTACAGTGTCTGCTATAATGTTAATGTTGTTTTTGGTGTGTTTACATAGATGAATATGGCCGCTGTGTAAATGCGCAGTATAGTTACGATCTTATTGTTACATTAGATTATGATAACATAATATATGCCTTCAGTGATTTCCTGAAGATAAATACCAAAAAATAATGCAACTGGAATAACTACAGCAGTCGCGATCGTCTGGTCTCATATGAAGCAAGACATCGCGATGTCATATGATGACATGTGCAGGTGCTGTCCCATTTCTTAGGGGTAAATTTTGAAGCCCTTCCCCTTCACACTCGGTTTTAAGGGCCAAGGGGAAGGGGTAGGGGTACAAAAATAGAATTGGGATTGGGCATAAGTAAACTCAAAAATGTCCTGAAGCTGGTTGCCCTAAAATTTTAAGTCTAGTCAACTTTTTTCTTATAGTGTGGTAACCTGTAACCATAGACTTTCATATTTGGTTTTTCATTTATGGATGTCAGTGGCTGCCGGTTTTCAGCTTTTTTCAAAATGTCATCTTTTAGGTACAGCAAAAAACAAGAAACTTAAATATTTGGAACAACTTGAATGTGAGTAATATGAGTACATTTAAATTTTCGTGTGAAAAATGCCTTTAAGGTAAAATGTCTACAAAATAAATAAATATATGTATTTCAAAACAAAGCATGAACAGGTCACACCATACACACAATTAAGCCTTTAAATACCTTCCTCTTTAAAGAAAATGAAATCATGAGTGTGTGTCAAATTGTAAGTGTCTCAAACTGTCAGAAACTGAAAGTTTTGTTTCTGTTTTGTCGTAGTGTGAACCACATCTCATGTCCAGTTCTGATCCTGCATGCTGAAGACGACACAGTTGTGCCCTTTCAGCTGGGGAAGAAGGTAAACATTGATCACACAATGATGAAGCTCATTTCAAACTAAAAACAATTCTTTTTAGGCTCTAAATTCTGATTGCATGAGGTATATTCAGAATATATTGTCCATATTAAAACCTGATTGCTGCTGTTTTAAGAGCATTTGACAAGTGTGTATTTTTATTATTATATTATTAATATTTTGTTTATTTTTTTCTGCTCATTATGTTCTTGTTATAAAACGTATATACAAAACTCTTTCTCATCTTATCATCAGTAATGTGTTATTTGCTGATGCATGTGTATTAAATCTGTCCACTCACAGCTGTATGATTTGGCGGCTCAGAGTAAGAGTCTGAACGGTCATAAGGTCCAGTTTATCCCGTTCTCCAGTTCACTGGGCTACAGACACAAGTTCATCTACAAGAGCCCACAGCTACCAAATATACTGAGGTGAGAACGCTTCACAATCTGCTGAAGTCTCTGCTTTCCCTGCTGACAAAACACTTTTACTACACTGTCTTTCTGGAGCTTTGGGTGCAAATACAGGCTATATTTAGGATTGTGCCAGGCGGTGTAGTTTTTATATTCTGACCCTAACCAGCAGTAGGAGAGACTGAAGTCACTGCTGTCTCTCTTTCATTTTTGATATGGTTTTTGCTGCTACTAATGCAATAACAACCCTGTCTCAAGTAGGGATGTGCAACGCGACTGATTTTAATAATGTTTAAAAATACATTTTGTAACCAGTTAATCAAGTAGTACAATAATCCACATAGAAAAAGTCTGTAACAGATTAATTCAGGATTGAAACACTGCCGCCTTTAATTTAATGTAATGTGCAGTACAATGTAAGGTAACACTTTAAAATAACGGTCCATTAGTTCGTGTTAGTTATTGTTATTTAAGTTAATAACATTAATTCATATTAGTTTGTTAACTTGTGGTGCATTAACTAATGTTATCAAGCATGAATTTGGGTTTTAATAATGCATTGGTTAATGTTGAACTGTGATTAATAAATGCTTTACAAGATTATTCATACATAATGTTATTAAATACATTAACATTGACTAATGGACCATAATTCTAAAGTGTTACCCAATGAATAAAATGTGCAAAACTCAGTAAAGGTGAGCACAAAAAAAAACAATAACTAATTGACATGATTCATAAAGATCCAGTAGTCCTGAACATAAAAATGCACTTTTGTGTAGTTCACAGTCAAAAAAGACGCTGGAAATCATACCTAAACTAATTTCATTTAGTGAAAATGTTTTTCTTCTGCACCTGAACAAAGTCCTACTGAAGGCTCACTTTTTGAGATGCTAATTTCAAGTTTGAGACTTAGCTTATGGCTTTCATTCACTGAAATAAAATGAATGTACTACATTCTCATATTCACAAAATGTTTTTATTTTGCCACTAAGAGATCTCCTAAACAGTAGTTTTTGACTTAAAAGCTATTCACAAAATGGCTGAGACAAACCTTTACTATGGATTATAGAGACATTTAGGCTAAGAGTAAAACTGCTGTCAAACCACACTCAAAAAAATTATTTTGCTGCTTATTCGTCTTAAATGAGCTGAAACAACACAATTCTTGAGATTTTTTTGGGAAACTTAATTGTTTTGTCTTCAATCCACTTAAATTTGTTAAGTTAACTTAATCAGTTTGTGTTGGGACAATATGAATTGCAGCGATGTGCAAAACTTATCATAGTAATGGAAGTCCATGTGCAGTGTGACCACGTCTTAAGGGCTACTGTGTTGAAATACATTCACACCGATTGGCTGATAGAGAGTGGAGTCAGAGATTTATTCATGAAAACTCTATAGAGCATGATATTTTGTTGACATTGAAATAAAGATTTTAAAATACAGGCCAAGTCAAGAATTCCTTAAACATTCCTTAAATGTTCGTTAATTTTTCAGACAGTTTATACAATTTTTGCAATGTTACAATTATTTTCATAGAAATGCTTTTAAATCATTATTGGAATATATTTTGAAAATATGTAAAAAGAAAGAAATGCCAAATTTATATTTGAAGAACATTTATTTGCTTGAATATATATATATATATTTGTTTTGAAATTGACATATACAGAATGCGGCGATTAAGTTTTAGTTATTTAAGTAAATGTATTTTTAATAAGGTCATTGTGGTCACATGTTTTTAAAATAATTTTTTTCCCCAAGGCAGATTGCCTTAAACAGGCATTTTTTTTGCTGACATTAGGATATTATTTCTGAAATCAAACAAGTAAGGAACTACTCTTAATGTTAAAAGGGTTCGTTCAACCAAACAAATGAGAATTTACTCACTATTCACTTTTCCTCAAGTGGTTCCAAACTACATAAAATACAGAAGGGGTAGGGGTAGGGCTGTCCAAATTCTCTTTAGCTTGAAGGCATAGGCATAGCTGCACCCGGAAGTAAGGAGAGCCACAAATTAGTATTTTTTTGTCATTATTACGAATTTTTACAACAAACAAGCATGTGTTTTAATACATTCATAACCGCGTTCGGGTTTTACCGTCATGCTTTTAAAAAAAAAAAACTCGCTAAAATAAAAACTGCTAAATTTCGTGATCTATAATCCCTAATACTACTCCTGTACAGTACAGTAGTCTCACAACATTCTGACACTCGATGACACTCGAATGCCCTGTCAGAAAAGTGGAGTGGCTGGGAATGGGCTTTTCACAGTGTCTGCTATGATGTTAATGTTGTTTTTGGTGTGTTTACATAGATGAATATGGCCAGGGTGTAAATGCACAGTATAATTACGATCTTATGCCACATTGATAACTATGATATGCTATGATAAAATAATATATGCCTTCAGTGATTTCCTGAAGATAAATACCAAAAAATAACGCAACTGGAATAACTACAGCAGTCGCGATCATCGAAGCAAGAGATCATGACATGATGACGTGTGCAGGTGCTGTAGTGCTGTCCCATTTCTTAGGGGTAAATTTTAAAGCCCTTCCCTTTCACACTCCGTTTCAAGGGCCAAGGGGACGGGGTAGGGGTCCAAAAATAGAATTGGGATTGGAGTCGAAGGAAAATGAATGAATAAATGAATATAATAAATGTTGTGTTTAACAGAATACAGCAACTTATAAAGTTTTGAAACAAGTAAAGGCTGAGTAAATGATGTTCATTTTTGGGTGAGCTATGCCTTTAAGACATTTTGTGAATACAGGCCCAGCTCATCCAAGTTCAACATTAGTATTTCTAGAGTTAATGCAAACACTGTTGATGAACCCAAGCTGTTTTTCTGAGAGATGTAATGTGTTGTTGTTGTTGTTGTTGTCTTTGTGTCTCAGTGATTTTCTGAGAGCTCCTCATCCTCACGGTTAGGCCAGATCTCCTCTCTCCCGTGTCCCTGCGCATGAACTCAAGACACTCCGGCTCTTTTGCATTTGGTTGTTCACTTAAACCTTACCGAGGGAGGAAGTGCTCATCTTTTGAGAGAGTGACAGGATAATTTGACTCTCCTCCTCCTCCTCCTCTGTTGTCATTGTGAATCTGAAGCGGCAGCTGGAGCACAAAGTATGCAAAATAATATGCAAATACGCACTGAATTTAATGCTTAAGTCAGCAGAAAGAAGTTTTAATGACGGCAGAAATTAAGGTCAAAGGGACAAAACGGGACACTGATGTCACAACTCGCTGACTGCCGTTCACTTTCTTTTAACGAACGTATATAATAACAATAAGATCGACATTATCATGGACCTGAAAATCCACTCAATGTGAACAGCGAGTTATTTTTAGGTTGAACTTGAATTCTTTACTATAAAATGTCTTTTTCTGTTTATATTTTTCTTCCCTTTTCCGGTTTGTAAAGGAGGATTTTGTGCTGCCTTGGCATTAAAGCTCTGAGGTTGTTTTTATGGGATGTTTTTGTGCGTGTTATGTTTATGCCGTTGTGTTTGGTTGCTCCATATGCAACCCAGCTGCAATCACAACTGAATGAGCTTTTGAAATCCATTACTATTGCTTTCATGCATTTTGTTGATTGATGCTTGTTTGCATGTCTGTTACTGGGAAACTGAATGTTGCACAATCAAAAGAGAACAAGAGTGTTTTCATAATCTCTTTTTTGTTTTGCTTATGTGGGTTAAATATATTTTTTCAGTCTTTAAACTCACCTTGCACATTCCAAAATAATAAATAAATACAATTATTTACTTGCTACCACAATATGTTCAATACACAGATCAAAGCCTCAGTGAAAATATTTTAATAATTTCTTTTTTATTTTTACATAAAGTTCGGTGCCCTTTTCATTTTAGGAAACAGATTCTCTATTTGTTTAAAATGAGTCATTTTATGTTTTTTAAGTCTTCTGTGGTCACCAAGGATGCATTTAGTTGATCAATACAGTGCAATTTTTGTGAATTTTGTTTCTATTTTAATATACACAGTGCTCAGCATATACGAGTACAGCCCTCACAAATCTGTATTTTAAATTCATATTTTCTATAGGATGCTTATATTTGTGATTATATTTGTGCATATACATTGCATAAGTACTGAAGCCAAATTTGGAGCTAATCTAGCTAAATAACTAAGATAACAGTCCAAAAATGAGTAGCCCAAGTTTAAGTTTTAGGGGGAAAAAATATTAAATAAAAATCAAGAGAAACAAAAAATATTTGTAACAAATAGTTGAAATCTTGTAGTTTTTTTTTAATATATTATCTTTGTATTTCTAAAGATATTCTGTGACTAAAATATTATTTTAATAAATATATCTGTTTAATAAATGTTTTGTTCAAAAAAATATATTACCTATATTCACAGAGAAATGGATAAAAATATTCATTTTCAAAATGGGGTGTACTCAATTATGCTGAGCACTTTATTTATGTTATTTATTATGTGTCATAGCTGAATTTACTTCAGTCTTTAGCAGTGTTGGGGGTAACGCGAGTCACAAAAAATAATATTACTTTCCTAAGTAACTGGTAAAGTAACGCATTACTTTTAAAGATTAAGTAATACTATTTGAGTTAAAGGAAATGTCTGATAATCTTGCTCTTGAAAAATTAACATATGTAATCAATGGTAAAGCAGAGACTTAAAAAGTGTAGTCTCCTTTCAGTCGCTTCATAAATGGATAGAAAAAAATTTGGATGGATAACTGTAATTTAAAATTCAGTGTAATAATGTTATTTTATTCTAATTATTATTATTAATATTATTATATACGCACACACATCAGGTCAATTTAAATGTATTTTTATAGTAGAGTATTTTATTTTAAGTGTCATTTCTGTTTAACAAATGTTGGGGTGGAAAAGTACATTCTGAAATATTACATAAGTTAATATTCTCTATTGTTTGCTGGGTTTTGTAATATAATTAAAATCAATAAAACAAAGATTAAAAAAAAAACATATTTGAGTTACTTTTTAAAAAATGTAATGCGAGTTACTTTTTAATTTAGTTAATTAGTTTAAAAAAATAAATAAATTGCTGAATTTAAGTGATGGTAGTCACATTAAATCCCGCACGCAATGAGAGAATGCAATGAGAGAATGTGTTACATTTCTGCGATGGGAATATTCTCATATTAACACATGGAAGAAAAGGAAACGAGGATTATCTGAATGGACACTGATTTTACTTATAAGACAAAAAGTATATAAGCAGCAAACACATTGCTTTACACTTTTATTTATCAATTTATATGGCATGTAGAGCTCTGCGGTCAGGAAGTTCATTATTCTACATTCATTTCTTGTGTTTTTTTTAAGCTAAATGAAGGTTATACACTGTGTTATTAAATGCAGAGCTCATCTATTTAAAAAAGAAAGGAAAAAAAAACCTGCAAGTTCTGAAAGAGATCAACCCTCAGCCAGGTCAGAAAAAGTAACGCAAAAGTAACGTAAGGTATAACTTACCAGAAAAAGTCATTAACGCAACTAGTTACTTTTTTGGGGAGTAACTCAATATTGTAATGCATTATTTTCTCAAGTAACTTTCCCCAACACTGGTTTTCCCAATGTGATTCTTCTTCTTCATCCTAATATGCCAATTAATTTTTTTATTGTATATTTAAAGCATTTGTGCTGTTTATTTTTAGCACGCCTTCATACTTTTCTCAGAACTTTTCAGAAAGTGTAAAAAAAAAAACATCACTTTCAACTTTAAAAATGATTTAACTTTACTGTTATTTTTGATCAATTTAATGCATCCTTGATAAATAAAAGTAATAATTTCTTCTACTTTTTAATGCCAAAAAGAAAATAACCTCGGGCCAAACTTTTGAATGGAAACATTTTTAAAAAGTTTGGAGTCGTGTGATTTCTAAATGACCCAACATGTACTTTTAGTGAATATCTTCCAATGGTTTTAATTGTGTTCCGAATATCTAAATATATTATAAATGGGTTTTTACCATGCACAGTATTGTGGATGTACAGTAAATGCGGGCAATACTCAACACCGAGATTCAAACATTAAGCAATAAAGGCTCATCTTTCTTTTGCTCTGACATCTTTTCTTGTATATATGATGAATATGTTTCCTTCACATTGTGCACTGACCATCTGATAATGATTAATCTGCAAATATGAGTATCTCAGACTGTAATGCAGGCCGTCTGCTGTATTGTTGCTGTGTGTCTGGTTGTTTTTTGAGCTGATAATGATAGCGAGGTTATGTGTGCATGCAAGCTTCAATCGTAGATCTAGACTGCCTCTGTTTGTACACCACCAATGTTATTCTCACAAATGGTATCACGATGTTATTTTGTTTTTGTTTTATCATTATTAGTTAATTTTCCTCTGCCGGTGTGTTAGATGTGAGGTCATGATGGTCTGATAAAGTGAAAAACACCACCAAAATATCTTAGCTTGCGAAGGACTGTGTAGAATTGATGTAGAAATGATCATGTTTTAGCGAGTTTACTAGATCTAGAAGTGCAATAATCTAAAGCTGAAGGACAATATGTAAGACCAAAAAAAAAAAGAACACATGCATATATATATTTAAAATGATGTATTTATTTGTACTAGAATGTAAAAATGGACCACAGTATATTTGGATGTTACTGCTCTGAACACAGATTAGATTCTGCCGTCTTTGTTGATGTTGACCAAACTTTGCATATTTGAATTCAACATTTTGGTATGTTTAATTACTTTTTTGTTTACTTTGTAATGAAAATGAAATACTGCCTAGTTATTTCAGCAGCAACTGTTACTTTTTGCGGACTATATCATGAGTGGTTTACAATGTATGTTTTCTTCTAAGCTGCTAACCCTTACTGGACACATGCACACCTGTAAGTACAGTATGTTTGTTTGTAAACAATAAAGGACTGAAAAAAAGCTTCTGATAGCTGTCATTTATTTACAGTGCTATGTTCAATTGAGGATAAATGAGTTTGCAGACTTTCTCAGGTGGAATTCTCACTGAAATATGACAAACTGTTGATTTTTGTTGATTTTAATGTTCATGTATTGTTTCATGTACAGGGTCTTATAGCCTAGTCTTAGTTTTACATGTTATAATTATTATTATAGTTATATTTTATATATTACAGCCTATATGTAATTTCGACTTTAAAAAGTAGATAGTCAGCCTATGAAGTCAAAATGAAAAGATTTAATTATGATTTATAAAGTGTTTTTTCACCCTCATCTGGCGGAAATTGCCTTCCATTAATATGAAGGGGTCTATTGCAGTTTTTCTCAGTGGCTTTGGTGCATTTCTCACAACACTATTTACATTTGCACAACAGTTAATGCATTTCTCTAAACAATTAGTACAAACTGCAAAACCTTGCTGATAACCTGCAAAAGCGTGTCACTTGATCAAAATGGAAAGCTCATTCCTCAAAAGCAAGTATTGATGTCAGTGAAAGTGTCATCAAGATGAAAAGTCCTGACACCATTGTTTATGAACAAGATAGTCAAATGGCTTTGTCATGTTTTCATTATGACACTTTACTCTACATTTTTCCAATGCAAAAAAGTCAGATTTTGGTGACACTTCCTGAAAGTGCTCAAGACAGCACTATATACTATTTACACAGCCATTTGAAAACTACAGTAAAGTTAGACATCACTGCATTTAGTGAGGTATCTGAGTACAAGACACTGAATATGTATGTTTCACATTTTTACTGCATTTGTTCTTTGCAATTCTAATTTATTCACAGCATTGTGCAAAAGAATAAATACACCCTTATTTACAACAAACATAAACTTCCTTTGTGTAGAGCTGTGCACAACTGTAAAAAATATTGCAGTACATATTGAAACTGAACCTACAACATACACAGATCTGTAAATCATTCATGACATCAATCAGTTCAATTTAGAAGACATTTTCAGGAAAATGTTTTTTTTTTTTATCAAATTAGTGTGCACAAATGACTAATTGTTTAGAGAAATGCATTAACTGTTGTGCAAATGTAAATAGTGTTGTGAGAAATGCACCAAAGCGACTGAGAAAAACTGTAATTAAAATTTACCAAATACCAAATGCAATAGACAAAATCTCTGATGATGATGATGATGATGCTAGGCAAAACTGTCCCCTGTAACACGTCATATAGTTTATGTTTTGGCAGTATATATTTTGAAGTCAAATAAACTGGCTTAAAGTTGCAGTATGCAAGTTTGACACCGAGTGGTTGAACTAGGTATTGCACTTGGATCAAAACAAACGCAAGCGCAGGTTGCCAGATTGAGGACAGGAGCGAATGATTTAAACCGTGTTGTAAATTAAAGCAACAGCACCAGATAGAAGGAATATTTTCCATATTAAAAGGAGTTTTTGTCCTTTTACAATGTAACCTGCTCATCTAATGTTTACGTTCGTAATAGCTACATTACTTGCTAATTAATAACCTCATGTGGAACTCTGAATCTGAATCATTTCGAAGTCTGCTACTGTTCATCTGAGGTTGCATTTCAGTCACAGAAACATGCTTTCAGAGCCTTTCGGGATGAATTGAAATATGATTGCATAAGCTGGCATTGGGTGGGTTAAAATCATAACCAAAACAAAGACAGCATGGGAAGCATGGGAAAACACATTTTCAAAGCTAAATAACTGACTTCAGCATTGTTTTTCAAATACAGGCAGTGCAGAATTATTAGGCAAATGAGTATTTTGACCACATCATCCTCTTTATGCATGTTGTCTTACTCCAAGCTGTATAGGCTCGAAAGGCTACTACCAATTAAGCATATTAGGTAATGAGAAGGGGTGTGGTCTAATGACATCAACACCCTATATCAGGTGTGCATAATTATTAGGCAACTTCCTTTCCTTTGGCAACATGGGTCAAAAGAAGGACTTGACAAGCTCCGAAAAGTCAAAAATAGTGAGATATCTTGCAGAGGGATGCAGCACTCTTAACATTGCCAAGCTTCTGAAGCGTGATCATCGAACAATCAAGCATTTCATTCAAAATAGTCAACAGGGTCGCAAGTGTGTGGAAAAACCAAGGCGCAAAATAAACTGCCCATGAACTGAGAAAAGTCAAGCGTGCAGCTGCCAAGATGCCACTTGCCACCCGTTTTGCCATATTTCACTACTCAGACAATACTCAGGGACATGGCCAAGGTAAGAAAGGCTGAAAAACGACCACCACTGAACAAGACACACAAGCTGAAACGTCAAGACTGGGCCAAGAAATATCTCAAGACTGATTTTTCTAAGGTTTTATGGACTGATGAAATGAGAGTGAGTCTTGATGGGCCCGTGGCTGGATCGGTAAAGGGCAGAGAGCTCCAGTCCGACTCAGATGCCAGCAAGGTGGAGGTGGAGTACTTGTTTGGGCTGGTATGATCAAAGATGAGCTTGTGGGGCCTTTTCGGGTTTAGGATTGAGTCAAGCTCAACTCCCAGTCCTACTGCCAGTTTCTGGAAGACATCTTCTTCAAGCAGTGGTAGAGGAAGAAGTCTGCATCCTTCAAGAAAAACATGATTTT
The DNA here is from genome assembly GCA_903798195.1 of Danio kyathit. NCBI lineage: Eukaryota > Metazoa > Chordata > Actinopteri > Cypriniformes > Danionidae > Danio > Danio kyathit. The sequence goes on along the minus strand of LR812535.1, from coordinate 26,337,052 downwards.
CATGCAGGACAATGCTCCATCGCACGCGTCCAAGTACTCTACAGCGTGGCTGGCAAGAAAGGGTCTAAAAGAAGAAAAACTAATGACATGGCGTCCTTGTTCACCTGAACTGAATCCCATAGAGAACCTGTGGTCCATCATCAAATGTGAGATTTACAAGGAGGGAATACAGTACACCTCTCTGAACAGTGTGTGGGAGGCTGTGGTTGCTGCTGCACGCAATGTTGATGGTGAACAGATCAAAACACTGACAGAATCCATGGATGGCAGGCTTTTGAGTGTCCTTGCAAAGAAAGGTGGCTATATTGGTCACTGATTTGTTTTTGAATGTCAGAAATGTATATTTGTGAATGTTGAGATGTTATATTGGTTTCACTGGTGAAAATAAATCATTGAAATGGGTATATATTTGTTTTTTGTTAAGTTGCCTAATATTTCTGCACAGTAAAAGTCACCTGCACACACAGATATCCTCCTAAAATAGCTAAAACTAAAAACAAACTAAAAACTACTTCCACAAATATTCAGCTTTGATATTAATGAGTTTTTTGGGTTCATTGAGAACATGGTTGTTGTTCAATAATAAAATTAATCTTCAAAAATACAACTTGCCTAATAATTCTGCACTCCCTGTAAAAAGAACGTTCACTTGGCATGTTTCTTAAATATCTGCAAACATATTATGGTATTTTTATGCTTTAGAAGTCAAAAACTTACATACAGCACCTTTGATATGAGGGGGTCTATTAATAAAAAAAAAAAAAAAGGATACCAAATGCAATAGATAAAAGTCTCTGAAGATGATGTTAATCAAAAGTGTCCCATGTAACACGTCGTATTTCGTGTTTTGGCAATATACGGTTTGGAGTCAAATAAACTGGCTCAATGTATTGTCAAAAATCTTGACCTGTTAGTGCAGCTTTTTATTCGACTATTTTTTTTTTATAAAACTATATTCATAAAATGTTAACATGAAAACAAACGTCTAGAAATTCTCCAAAAGTAGCCTATCTGTGTAGTTTCTTCACAGAGTTGAATAACACCAGACAGCGACTCCTGTCGTCAGAATAAAAGTCGATGAACAGATGTTTTATTTTTAACTTTTTTTATTATTTGTGTTAACATTGTTCTTGTCATACAGTACTTGTGTAAAACAGCTGAAGGCTTCAGTACGTGTGAATATTCAAAGGTTACATTCATAAACACACATTCAGACCACCTGAAATGCTGTTGAAAGTTAAAGGTTGCTTTTGTGTTCTATCAAACCTACAGGCACAGTATTTGGTAATACAAGGTGAAAAAAAAAAAAAAGAGCACGACCTGATCTGGTATCAGCTTCAACACTGAAAAATGCTCATTTAAAGCAAATGACACATGATGGATTCCCTTGAGTTTACATCAGGCAGCTGCCATGTATATTTCTCATATTTTTATTAAATATTTACAAAGGGAAGTGGTGTTAATATTGCACACAAGGCAAGGCACCCTTTAACCTGCATCAGAAAAGCCTGAATAAAAAGATCATTTGGACATTGAAAAACCACATCATCATATGCGTAATGCGTTCTGGAGTCATTAAATGAATGCGGTTTTAATGAGCACATCTGAGGTCATTCTTTCTGACGGATTATATAATGTATTCAAATGCAGAGAGACTCCAGCTTAAGATTTTACTTAACGAAAGCTTTCAATCAGTCCACTGAGTTTGAATATTACTGGAGTTCCTAAATCACCTGCATTATATTGGTCAAAACAAACTCCCTCAAAAATGATCCAAGGAATGCTTGAAAACTGACACTAGGCTATTTGTTGCATAAATATCTTTGTAAACTGAAGCTGGGCTATGCTGGCTGAACAGCTTCAATAAAGTAGTCTCAGATAAACAGCTAATTAAATATGCAGTAATGGAAACCATGATAATCGATTACGGAGATGTGAATAACAGTGATTTGAAATATATTAAGTGCACATGGAGTTAGTTTTCTGTGTGTAATAAGATTCAGAGAGACAGAGCTGAACAGGACTCGGGAATTCTAGGAAGGTTTTATTCGCGTGGTTCATTTGGTGGTGGGATCTTGACGTCAGATGGCTCGACACCCCAGATCTCCCGCGCGTATTCTGCGATCGTACGGTCACTGGAGAACTTTCCAGACGCTGCAATGTTCCTGATCACCTTTTTGGTCCATTCTTTTGGGTTCTGTAGGGAACAAAAGTCATTGTTTTTTTATTTCTTATGAAGCTTTTTTTTGTGAAAAACACATTAGGATGGAAAGTGACATTTCAACAAATGTTTAAAAATAAGGTAGAGCGGGGAAGAAAGTAACTTTTTTCATAAAAACCTCATTTAAAAAATGTTTTTAGCAGAAATACATTTTTGCTGTGGTGACTAACTCACAGCAGTGGTCTTTCTAAATCATCTGTTATATTGTATCAGTGTAGAACAGGGGTGTCCAAACTCTGTCCTGGAGGGCCGGTGCAGATTTTAGCTCCAGATTGCCTCAACACACCTGTAAGGATGTTTCTAGAAAGCCTAGTAAAAACTTGATTAGCTGGCCCAGGTGTGTCTGATTGGGATTGGAACTAAACTTTGCAGGACACCAGCCCTCCAGGACAGAGTGTGGACACCCCTGGTGTAGAACATCTCTTCATTTTAAACAAAAGTTGCACATTGTTTGGCTTAAGAAAGCAACATACTGTTATACTACTCTGTCCTTGAAACCAAACGTATCTCCTCCTAGGCCGTTCATGCTACAAGGCCCACATTTGGTCAAAATGTGCTTTCTGCATTCAAGATTGTTGCTATATCTCCTCATGCCAATCAGACTTATCATTTTTGAATTTAAAAAAATGTTAAACATTACATTTTAATAATCCGGCAATATAAAAAAATGATACAAGCCCCAAATTTGGCCAAAAGCAGTGTTCTGCATTAGCTTTTGTTGCTATATCCTGTCAGGTTTGTCAGACTTATAGTTTTCCAATAAATAATTTTTAAGCATTATTTTTCTCAAAATATGGCAAGCCATAAACTGCAAGACTTAAACTCTATATTTTTTACTGATATGGCAAGCCATTTTTACAAAAAGTCAATATTTTACTGATATGGCAAGCCATTTTTACATGCATCACTTTCACACTTAAGCATTATATTTTCAATAAGATATGGCAAGCCAGTTTTTGACTGTCATAGAGACATTGGGCTTGATTTCTATCACTCGTATTGGCAAGAAGCTTTGATGTATCATCACTAAACTGTCAATTGTCTCCATAGCAATAAAACAGGCTATACAGTGCAGTAGCGTATGCTGGAAATGCCTACTAAGTATTAGCATTTGATCAAACATGTACACGAGTGTTGCAATTTAGCAACTGCTTAGCAATTACCTAGCAATGCTATAAACATTTCAGCAACTGCCTAGCAACCACTTGGCAACCGCTGTGCTTCCTGCCAATTGCCAATCCCAGTCCTAGCGCAGTCACGTTGGCATTCTCAAGCCAATTTCAAAGTTAGTCAACGAACTTTAGGTTCTAGTTAAAAGTAACAACAATAGTTGCTCGATTTACTGGCTTAATCTTGTTTATTTGAAATATATCTGACTATGACATTTAATGTTCACTGCAAACATATTTTGTTCTTTATTTTTTCAAAAACAAAACAGCATTTTCATTTTAAATTTCAGCTCCATCAAATGTTTCAAAAGCAATTCAACAATTCAAAATGTTAACATTTTCTATAAATTTTGAACATTTTTTTATTATTATTGGCAGTATGCATTAATCTCATAAAACATACGAGCCAAAACACTGAAAACTAATGTGGAAGTGAAAAATAAGGCAAGGCTATTAGCAGTTACTTAGCAATAACGGTGTTGCTTCTGTCTCCAAAAGAACTCTTGCCATTTAAACCTGATTTACTATTAAACTGAAAAACTAACTGAAAACCTTTTAAACTTAAGGCTGTGTTATTGCACTAAATAACCTGTAGATTGAGCATTACTGTGACGCATGAAAAGAGAAACACAACTTATAATAAGGAAAAAAGAAGCGCTACAATAATTAACTTTTTGCACTTAAAAACAGAAACTCAGAGCTAACCGCAGGACACAAAAATCAGCTGATATTTGGCAGCTCCATCAAGGGTTGCATGCTGAACGTGCTGTTATAACTTGGAAATCAAATGTTGTAAGGTTACTTTCGTCCCATGTTACTTTTGTCCCTACTCTTACTGAAAAATCGCTGTACAAGAAACATTGCATGTGCATCTACTGATTTTAAAATGAGTAATACTGTAGTTTTTTTTTTTTACAGCAAATAAATTTGCAACTGACTATAGGCTGCACTGGGTCAAAAGTGCACTGATGTTCAAGATGTTTTACAATTACATTTTGAAATAAAATGTAAAATAGACTGCCATTAGCAATAAATAAAACAAAACATTTACAAATATGTGAGACCCTGGACCACAAATCAGTCATAAGAGTCAATATTGTTGAAACTGAGATTTATACATCATCAGAAAGCTGAATAAATTAGTTCTATGCTTTGTTAGAATATGGCAATATTTGGCCGAGACAAAACTATTTGAAAATCTAAAATGATATAAAAAAAAAAATAAATATTCAGAAAAATTAACTTCATAGCAACGAATATTACTAATCAAAATTAAGTTGATACATTTACAGTAGGACATTTACAAAAGTTGAGATGATCACCATCAGCTAACAGTTTATAAAGTGTTAGCCCCCCCTTGTGTCAACTGTGATTATATAAGATATTTTACATTACTACAGCTTGTAATTTACATGAAAATGTATATAGTGTATAATATTTTCTATATTATTATTACTATTATTATAGTTATTTATATTATATAGTGTAAAAACCCCATATTGGTAAAACACAAAGGCTCCAAACTCACCTTGTAAAGTTCATTAACTTTGTCTTGACAGCTGATATAAGACTCATAATCTGCAAACACCTTGAACCTAAGAGAGACGAACAGCAGTCAGAAAACTCTTAAAGATGCAAAAATATTCAAAACATCATAATGTGCATGTAAATGTATTATTATTATTATTAGCAGTAGTAGTAGTAGATTTAAATAATAAAAACAAGTAAAAAAAAACATAATAATAATGATAATCTCAGACGAGCCCCCAGTAAATGTTACAACCTCTTTGATTATGACTGCTGCTTCCTCTTTTTTTTTATTCAGAAGTATTTTTATTGAACATACTGTATTAGATATGAAACACAGTACAAACAGCTTTTCACTTTTTCTTTTTTTTACACAACAAACAAAACAAAACCTGTCGCAGACATATACATTTAGGTTCTATAAAAATATATAAATAATTTTAAGATAAAATACAAATTAATAATAATATTAAGTAAAACAAATTTTACTCTCATATATAAGAAAAGAAAAAGAAAAAAAAAACAAGGAAAGGCTCTACTCTTCTAAAATGACTGAGGGGTCCATCTTCTTTATGTGATCTAAAACAGGTTGCCAGATGAGAAAAAAACATATCAGTACGGCCTCCTACAGTATATCGTATTTTTTCTAAGGCCAGGTGGTGTAAGAGTTTCATAAGCCATTGCTTAAAGGTTGGAGGAGGTTTTTCCTTCCATTTCAGCAATATTTATCTTCTAGCTAAAAGCGTAGCAAAGGCAATCACATTTATCTTGCTTTTATTAAAACATAAGGACTGTGGTGTGATCCCAAAAATTGAAATTATGGCCTCAGGTTCTATATAGGTATTTAATGCGTCCGAGAGAAATTTAAATATTAGCTGCCAAAAATCCTTTAATTTTGAACAAGCCCAAAACATAGGAGATAGAGCAGCTGGCTCAATATTACATCGGTCACAATTAGGCTCTATATTCGGTTTAAATTTGGCTAGTTTCACTTGGGACCAATGTAATCTATGTACTACTTTAAATTGTATAACTCTATGTTTTAAATAAATTGAAGATGAGTGGATATTGTCTAAAACGGATTGCCACGTGTCTTCTGATAGATCCGTCTCTAGTTCCACCTCCTAATTTCTTTTTATGTGTACTAGGGGTTCCAGCTTGTAGGAATTAATTATAGAATATATTTTGCCAATAAGCTGCTTCCTCTTTAGTGTCAAACAATCAGAAATCAAATGCCCTTTCTTTTGACAGTAAAAACATTCACGTTCTAGGGCTAGTTTTAAAATGTGAGGTGTGAGATAGCGTGTTTTCAGCTTGTAATTTTTCAAGATGTAGTGACAAAAACATTTTTGTGAGTTAACATATATTCATCTGCCAGTACAGCCGCGTGTGCCAACAAAGTCACTTCCTGTTCAATTAGGCACAAAACCACGCACTCTGGCAAGCATCCCTTAAATTCTTTTAGTAACATTAACGTTCTCAACTCTGTCAAAAAGTTTTTCTTTTTCTTGTGCAAATTCAACAAACGTTTGTGCATGACTCTTTTTGTGCTTTCTAAAATGCTGTCTATAAGCTTTTGGAACCAATCCATACCAATTCACCAATTCAGTGGCATGGACATAAAGGTCTGCAAATGACTTTACACACCAAGCATTTTAAATGCAGGTAAGCTTTCAAAAAGGCTTTTTGAAACCATGTCAATTTGGGAAAAAATGTTTTATTGACAGTTTTTAGTGTCACATACAGTTGAAGTCAGAATTATAAAAGAAAAAAAATTCAAAAGGGGGCTAATAATTTCAACTGTAGATAAGATAATAGACCCTTTTCACATGACGTCACGCGGTGTCCAGTTTCACTCCTCGCAGTGTATCGTTACTTCGGCTACACAGAAATCCCCTTAGAGAAGTCACTCAGTCAGCTGTATATTTACTACAGATAGGGTTAGACTGTGACTACGGCTGGTTTTATTGTCTACATTAAAGGCGAGACGTCTGACATTTATAATAATAATAATAATTAAAAAAACCTTACAGATCATCCAGATTTCAGCTTGAACCAAAAAAAAATGGGACTTTAAACAGTCTATTGTTTTGTGTTGCTGTCTTTACTCCAGATGAAGTTGGTATGTGCTTGTCAGTATTTTTCAAATAAAGATTTCAGATGTTTACACGGGTGCTCAACATTTTTTGTCAGATTTATGTGTATTATTTTTTTTGTGTACTAAGGAATAAGTAATAAATAAAACTGTGGGTGAACACATTCATATTATTCACATTCTCAAGTCTGTGACATTTTTTTTTATATAGGTATTTTATTCATGAACATAAAACATTTATGTCTATTTAATATTCAATTAAATGAAATAATGTTGTATGTGACTCTTACTAATCAAACAATATCATTATAAAAATTTACAATTGCAAAAATAACACCAAGAAGACGGCATTTGAATTCAGTATTATTAGATTATGAACTTATTTGTAATTAAAAGGTAGTACAGATATCAAATTAAATCCATCCAAAAGGTGGCAGCAGGACATCATTAATTCATTCAAATGGAGAAACTGAACAAAACATTAATAGACCAGTAAATAATAAATGATGAACCTGGTTGCATTTATAGACGACATACTTACCAGGTAATATAAGAAGATTTAATCAAGAATTGTACTCATGCTGGAACATTTACATATAACAGATAATATAAATTTATATTCAGAGCAGCATTAAAGTAAAAATAAATCCATTATTGAGGAAATAAACAATTACTAAGTGAAAAGGTTGCAAACATACGCGTTCCTTGATAAACAATAGCTTATTCCTGTTCTTAATAACTTAAAAAAATCTTTTTCAAACTCAGAAAGCAGTTTAGTATTAAAAGAGAAACATTTGGACACATGCCCAATACCAACAATAGTCTTAAATCAGATCAGTGCAATGTTAATATTTTGATTTGCAAATTTTCTAGAGAAGTCTCCCATTCATTCAAAGGTAAACCGGAACTAAAAATACACTGCGTTGCCGATAAGGGGAAGTGAAAGGACGTCATTGTGAAAAGGGTCCATTACTCTGACCTATTTAATATTCATATTTTTGGAGTTTATAGCCTGCACTGAACCTCAGTGAGTGTTTATGTAAATCAGGATAAAATATACTGAAAAAATACATACCAAACAGGACACATTCTAACATACAAAAAAGCCACTCACCTGTCATGATCCATGAGCATGTTGACGACATCTTTGAAGAGCTCAGGCTCTTTGGGACTGAAGAATCCAGTGCTGATTTGATCCATCACCAGTTTTAGTTCAGGCAGACGCTCATAATATTCCCTTGCATTATATCTGTCACAAACAGAGCCATTACTGTCGACTAAAACTATTCAAACTAAAAAAAAGCTGAAACTATATTAAACAAATATATAAGAATAAAAAACAACAACAATTACTTTAACTTGGATTCTTGTTAGCTAATAAACTAATTCAGTATAATCAGCAAACTACTAATGCCTAATCTCTTCAGTACATCCTTTACCATCACGCTTATCCTGTAGATATCATTTGCTCTCTCACCCTTTCTTGTCCATGTCCTCCACATCCTGGACTCTCATGCCAAAGATGAACAGGTTTTCTTCTCCAGCTTCTTCTGCCATCTCCACATTAGCGCCGTCCATAGTGCCGATGGTCAGAGCGCCGTTCAGCATGAACTTCATGTTTCCAGTGCCGGAGGCTTCGGTTCCTGCAGTGGAGATCTGCTCAGACAGGTCAGCAGCGGGAACCACTGGGGGAAAAATTGACAAATCACATATTCCATAACAGGTATGCAGCAGAAAATCACAAAAAAAAAGTCACATGACTATCACAACACACACACACACGCACACACACACACACACAGTGCAATATTGCCAAAAATGACATCTAGGGCAATTTCAGATCATGAAAATGTGGTATATCTTGGCTGGTTAAAGTAAAGTATCTTTATGTTTTAAGGATTGGCTGTTTGCACTGATGTCCCACCTTCATGTGCACGTGCTCATTAACTCAGGATCAAAGCCAGAGAGATAAATCCTGAGTATGTTAAGTCACCATTATGGTACAGACCCCAGATCTGTTTGTGTGTTTACTCACCCTTCTCTGCTAAAGAGACTCTGTAGTTCTCCAGGAAAATGACTTTGAGTCGGTCTCCAACCACAGGATCGTGGTTGACCACCTCTCCCACTGACGTGATCAGCTTTATGATCATCTTGGCCATGTGGTAGCCTGGGGCCGCCTGCATCAAGACAGAAAACAAAACAGATTCAGTAAATTTTATGGACTTCTTCACAATTCGGTTCTGTTGATTTGTTTGGCGCATACCCGTCTGTGTCACAAAGTGTTCACACACACACAGACACACACACGCACACACAAACACACAAACACGCGCACACACAAACACACACGCTTTTTTAAAGGGGATCTATTTGCTTCTATTTGTAAAGTTTTGATTCTGTCTTTTGCGGCCATAAACATACTAAATATGTATGGTGGGGGCGTGGATGATTTAAACAATGAAATGCATGTTCTTATACATATTTAAGAAATTGAAATCTAAACTGAGAATTGGTCATGTAGAACCATTACATGCACGAATACTACAAGACCTTTCAGAGAGACGTTACTGTTGTTTTGACGCCCACTTCCCCCATCATTTGAATTGATTTTCAGTAAAACCCAGAAAAACAAAGCTTGTAGTCTACTGAGCCGTTCCTTGAAGTTTTGAAAAAATATTTGTAACCTTTTAGATCCTTTTTATGTCAAAGCACACTATACACTGACTAACATTTAAAGATATAAATGATTTCTGAAGAGCCAAGAATATGTTTTAATAAAACAGTGGTTGTTTTTTTTTCCAGAATTTCGATGAAGTTTTCTAATATTTTAAGATTACTTGTTGAGAATTACGATTTTATAACATCAATCTACACTTAAATGCAATTATGGCAGTTAATAATACTAATAATTTTAACAGTACTAATTTTTTATAGAATTAAAAAGAATTCACCAACCTTTCCTCCAATCATCACTGTCCTGGGAACAAACTTCTTATTTGGTTCTCTCTTTATGCCTAAAAAAAACGCAGAATTAAAAATATGAATCATTAACTCAATCATTTTCCTTCGGCTAAGTCCCTTTACTCATCAGGGGTCACCACACTTATCCAGAATATGTTTTACACAGCGGATGCCCTTCCAGCTGCAACCCAGTACTATAATAATAATAATAATAATTCCTTACATTTATATAGCGCTTTTCTAGACACTCAAAGCGCTTTACATATTGGGGGGAATCTCCTCATCCACCACCAGTGTGCAGCATCCACCTGGATGACGCGACGGCAGCCATTTTGCGCCAGACCGCACACCACACACCAGCTGATTGGTGGAGAGGAGACAGAGTGATGAAGCCAATTATGATATGGGGAGGGTTCGGAGGCCATGATGGACAGAGGCCAGTGGGCAGATTTGGCCAGGACGCCGGGGTTAAACCCCTACTCTTTCTCGAAGGACGTCCTGGGATTTTTAATGACCACAGAGAGTCAGGACCTCGGTTTAACGTCTCATCCGAAAGACGGCGCTCACTGAGCAGTATAGAGTCCCCGTCACTATACTGGGGCATTAGGACCCACACAGACCGCAGGTTGGGCGCCCCCTGCTGGCCTCACTAACACCACTTCCGGCAGCAACCTAGCTTTCCCATGTGGTCTCCCATCCAGGTACTGACCGGGCGCAGCCCTGCTTAGCTTCAGTGGGCGACCATGTGAGAGTTGCAGAGAGCTAGCTGCCGGCTATATATAGTACTGGGAAACATCCATATAAACTCATACACTATGGCCGAATTAGTTTATTTGATTCACCTATAGCACATGTCTTTGGACTGTGGGGGAAACTGGAGCACCCAGAGAAAACCCACGCCAACATGGGGAAGACATGCAAACTCCACACAGAAATAACCTACGTATATATATATATATATATATATATATATATATATATATATATATATATATATATATATATATATATATATATATATATATATATATATATAAAAAATTACAAAATTTCCAGATAGCTATGGAAGAGAGCCATTAAAGACAATCAGTAAAAAAAATAAATAAATAAATTATAATCTATATAATTGTAAAGTGGACAATGATTAGTCAGTTCCTCTGTACTCAGGCAGGTGGCAGCATTCAGGCACTAATCTCCTCATCTACGCCTACTGTGTGTGTGAGCAAGTGTGCGTGCATGGTCTTACGGTTATATAGAGTGATGATGTGAAGGCAGTTCAGTAATTGTCTCTTGTACTCATGGATTCTTTTGACCTGGATGTCAAAGATGGACTCGGGGTTTATCTTGACCTTGTACTCGTCCTCCAGATATGCCGCAAATTTCTGCTTATTTTCCTAAAATGTAAAACCACAAAAAAAAAAAGTTTATCATGAAGTTAAAAAGGCGACGCAGTGGCGCAGTAGGTAGTGCTGTTGCCTCACAGCAAGAAGGTCGCTGGTTCGGGCCTCGGCTGGGACAGTTGCCGTTTCTGTGTGGAGTCTGCATGTTCTCCCCGCGTTCGTGTGGGTTTCCTCCAGGTGCTCCGGTTTCCCCCACAGTCCAAAGACATGTGGTATAGGTGAATTGGGTAAGCTAAAAAATTGGCCGTAGTGTATGAGTGTGAATGAGTGTGTGTGGATGTTTCCCAGAGATGGGTTGCGGCTGGAAGGGCATTCGCTGTGTAAAATCGTGCTGGATAAGTTGGCGGTTCATTCCGCTGTGGCGACCCCGGATTAATAAAGGGACTAAGCCGAAAAGAAAATGAATGAATGAAGTCAAAAATTATATTTTGGCAACCATAAACACAAAAAACTAAAGCATTTGTTTATTTTCCTAAAAAATGAATGAAATGTATGTTTAACCTGTTTAACTTTGGCCACATCCCGAATGAACATTTCATCATTGATGAAGTCCAGCAGTTTTCTTAGCTGGAAAAGATCCGTCAGGAAGTCCTCACCAATTTTCTAAAAGAAAAACAAACACAAAGCAGTGAGGGACAGAAGGAAAACACAGTATATATGATTGGATTAAAGGATATTGAAATTAATTATTATAAAAAAATAAGTTAAATAGGTACTATAAATGTGTTTTTAACAACTAAAAATAAAGCACATCATTGCATTAGGTAAAAAGAATATAAATAATAATAATACAAAAAAAACTTAAATAAAATGTAAAAAATAAAATAAAAATATATAAAATAATAATAATAATAATAATAATAATAATACGAATAAACAAAACAAAAAGCCTTTAATTGGTTATGGTCACCTCAGCAATGATGTCTGCCAGGCCAGGGTTGCAGAGCAGCAGCCAGCGGCGAGGTGTGATGCCGTTTGTCTTGTTTTGAAACTTCTCTGGCTCAATGTCACAAAAGTCCTTAAACCTTAAACCATTTTAAAAAGAACAAAACTATTAAATGCCCCCAAGTCCAAAAACATTCACTGAAAACTACTGCTAATCACCTGAACAGTACAACTACATCTTCAAAACGGTTCATTTTGAATGCTTCATTTCATCATTACACTATTGTTGTATAGTGACTGATTCTCTGTACTCACACAGTAGTCTTGACAATGTCAGAGTGAATGCGTGCAACACCATTGACAGCATGAGAACCGACCACACAGAGATGAGCCATGTTGATCCTCTTGGGGTCGCCCTCCTCGATCAGAGACATCCTGCGCATACGATCTGTGTCACCCGGGTACAGTGCAGAGATCCTCTACAACACACAGACACACCGATAAACACAATCAAAAAACTGCATACTGTAGCTGGATGAGTGTCATGCATCGTGTTCAGCAATATTTAAAATGCTATTGTAAAGTCACGATTTTCTTATTGAATGAAGTTTAAAATGTGATACAGTATAATTCAAAAATAACATTCAAATGTATTTTATTCATTAATAGTAATAATAATAGTGAGACATGTATAATGTAAAAGATTTGAGTACAAATACATATGTTAAACATCAATAAGCACAAGTGTTATTATTGATAAATGAGCACCAATAATAATTGATCATGATCATAACAGATCAACAAATCAGCATATTGTCATTTCCAAAGGATCATGGGACACTAAAGACTGGAGACAGTTCCTGAAAATTCAGCTTTGAATATTTAACAAATGTATTGTACATGAGCAGAATAGGCTTATTCAACATTTTGGCCAAACACACTTTTGAACAATAGTGTGTGTTTGTGTATGTGTGTCCTCACATCTAGGTGTCTCCGGTTGATCTCGTAGACAATCTGCAGATGTCGTGGCAGAAGCTGCTCGAACATGTAGACCGGCCAGCGCTCCAGAGCCTCAGGCAGCACAGTGTGGTTTGTGTATGCACATGTTTTGGTGGTGATTTCCCATGCCTACACACACACATAAAAATAACCAAAATGAGCAGTTAGCAAAAAATAAAAATTATTGATGTGGTTTACTTGCAAGTTGACTGACAGCATGAACATCTTTCTGCATATACTGCATGCATGACTAGGCAAAAAAATAAATGTTTTTTTTTGTTGCTGCTGAAGTTAGTTTTGTCGTGTTTTTGTCTATATATTTTTATATGTTTCTACCAATGTCTTATTAATTAAAAAAAAAAGAAATTTTAATTTTATACAAAAATATTTTCTTTTTGCTTATTTTAGTGCATTGTTAAATTATTAATGAAAAAATTAAACAAAATAACAGATTTTTTTTTTGCCATTTCAGTACATCATATGAAATGAAAATTGCACACGTTACATAAATAATATCTTCTATTTTTATTACAATAAAAATATTGTACATGTTTAAAATACATTTTATTTATTCATTTACATATTTCACCAAGAAAAAAAAAGTATAAATGAAATATATTTAATTTACTTGGCAACAAGGTAAGTTGTTTCAAGTTTAGTTCATAGATTTATTTCAACTAACAATTCATTATTGAAATTTAACAACAGGATTTAGTTTAACTATAATAAATAAACTTGCCATCTATCTTTAGTAAATGCACATATACATATAAACAGATTATAATCAAACACTAGTCTACCGTCTGTCTTATATGCTGAGTTCACACTGCATGGATTTAGCCGCAATTTTGACTTAGGGTGTACTCACACTATGCTATCCGAACCGTGCCCAGGCCCGTTTCCCGGATCGTTTGAGAAGTGTGAGTGCTCTGAATCGGGCTCAGGCACGGTACACTTGGCCGGCCCTGGCCCGGTTGTAAGAGGTGTGCCAGAGCGCGGTTCACATGGGCTTTGGCGCGGTACGCTTTTGTGTGAGTGCAAAACGCGCCCGAGCCCGAAACTGAAAGCGAGACGTGACTTTTAAGCGACTGTTTCATATGGATTAATTAATCATTCGTACTGTTCAATGAACACAAACTGTCGTAGTTTATTAAAGACCCAAACCCCTCACTGCACGACAGCTGCACCTTTAGCAAACCTCCTAATTCCTGCAGCAGGAGGACTTTATGATTGTTTATGAGCGTCAAAAGTGGCTGATCTGTTCGGCGAAATGTTTGACTGCGTGTCGCCGCATATCAAACGACTTAAACGATATAACTAAAGAAATCTCCACTGTGCTGAGCGAGAGCGCTTCTGAACAGCGCGTCATCGATGACGAAAGCGTGCCCAGGCCCGAATGTAATGTGAGTGCGGGCCGTCGGGGGAGACGGGAGGGGGGACAAGCGTGCTTTGGCCCAGTTCCAGGCAACTGTACATAGTGTGAGTACGACCTTACTTGCCAACAGGTTTTAAGAAATCGCTGACAAATGCCTAATATCAGAGGCAAATCACACAGTATTAACTATCAAAAACACGATCTGAGAGAATCGCAGATGAGTCGCCGACATGCTAAACATCTGGAGCTGTCAGCCATTCAAATCATGCCGTGTGAAATGTGTTCTAATTGAAAATAACATTGGCGATTACCTACAGCCAATAAGAGAGCAGCATCCACTAGCGTGGGTATCTGCAGGCCAGCGGGAGGATGGGGGAGAAGTTGAAAGCGATCATTTTCAGTTTAATTGGACCTAAGAAATTAAGGAAAAACTAGTGTAAATTTGGCAGGAGCACCTGTGTCTGTTTGACATGTCATATGAGCAATACCACAACCGGGTCGAAAAAGAAAAAAGTTGAGGAGAAATTACCAATTCCCTTTAAAAGCCAGGTGAGCAAAATAATACATTTTCTACCCCACTAAAGGCTTCTTTCTTATTTTGTAGTAAATAACAAAAGATCTACTACGTGATCTCGCATTCTTTCCATGTCACTTCTCACGTGTGTTTGATTGTGAGATGTAGTTTGGACAAAGTTGTCAGCGATACTCTTATTGTAAAGTCATGCAGTGTAAAAATCCCTGTCGCGATCCATCTTGCAGTGTAAACACAGCACCGACAGAACTCTACCACAGATAGTCATGCAGTGTGAAAACATCTGTGACGCAACCACTTTGAAATCCTGCAGTCTGAACTCGGCATTACAATCTGAACATCCCACCTTCTCCCAGTCCAGGTGTTCAATATCCACCAGGATCCTCATGAGTTCAGGAATGGCCAAAGCTGGATGGGTGTCATTAAGCTGTATCGCCACCTGAAAGATATTCAAACCATTACAACCAAAAAACTGCTTTGGAGGATTTATAAGAGTTTACCACACATACAAAAACAGCTCCAGCCACATGTACTGTATACTACGAATGCAAAACTACCTTCTCAGGAAATGTCTCAAAAGAGGTGCGCACAGGATCCCTGCAGCCAAACTTTGAGGATTTGAAGCGTCTGATGATGTCCTGAAGAGTAGCAGCCACTACAAAATACTCCTGCTTTAAACGCAGCTCCTTCCCCTCAAAAAACTAACACACACATCAATTAGAAACATATACATCAATATTATATTTTTGTCAGTCTTTTATACATACACACACACACACACACACACACATATTCTGGTTGCATAATAATTCTGTGAACAATTGCCCACTGTGTTTCTCAAGACTCCACATTAGACTCATGGTTTCATACTTCCTCACTGTATTACACATATCGGTGTTGCATAAGACTGCTTTCTCTGCTGTGGTCTGCTATGCCATATGCTACATTCCAGAATTTACACAGTCTAAATATACACCCATGACGGAGTTGTTTTAGTACTGTAACTAAAACACATATCACACACAAATTCTCGCCCTTTAATCTCTCTCTGTTTACATTCACTCCATCAGGTTTCTCCAGCACAGGAAAACAAGTGCTTCAGCCTACATTTTTGTGAATGTATAAAAACCTACTTAACTAACGTTTGACTGCAGTTTCTAGGTCAATTGAATGCTACAGTGTGGCGTTTCACGTAAGGATTTTTAATTAATAAATAATTGTTTTCATGCACTTTACAGCATATAATAAATATCACAAAACAACTAAATGGTGTCTATCTGTAATCAAATACATTTTAATATATTTGAATATACAGTTGAAGTCAGAATTATTAGCCCCCCTAAATTATTAGCCCCTGTTTATTTTTTTCCCCAATTTCTGTTTAACGGAGAGAAGATTTCTTCAGCACATTTCTAAACATAATAGTTTTAATAACTCATTTCTAACAACTGATTTATTTTATCTTTGCCATGATGACAGTAAATAATATTTGACTAGATATTTTCAAGGCACTTCTATACAGCTTAAAGTGACATTTAAAGTTTTAACTAGGTTAATTAGGTTAACTAGGCAGGTTAGAGTAATTAGGCAAGTTATTGTATAACGATGGTTTGTTCTGTAGACTATCGAAAAAAAAAATTAGCTTAAAGGGGCTAATAATATTGTCCTTAAAATGGTGTTTAAAAAATTAAAAACTGCTTTTATTCTAGCTGAAATAAAACAAATAAGACTTTCTCCAGAAGAAAAAATAATATCAGACATACTGTGAAAATGTCTTTGCTCTGTTAAACATCATTTGGGAAATATTTAAAAAGAAAAAAAAATTCAAAAGGGGGCTAATAATTCTGACTTCAACTGTATATAATATATTGAATATAGGGTTGGGTGGATAGACCATGCCCTCCTTCCACACTATACCGCTGAAAATGCACAGCATGTGACCACACACACACTGTCATGTGCCTGTGTGGTGAGAAATTGAGTCCCCACTGCAATCGATTCCGCTTAGGACCCCTAAGGAATCGTCTGTGGTGAATGCCTGATCAAAAGCTATTATTATTATACCTTGTTGTGTGGTTAATCAGAGCAGCGTTAGCTTATTGTAGCCAAGAGGCTAAGGTATGGGTATGATTATGCTAGCACATAAGCTAACTGGGCTAACTAAACAGTATAAAAGATAAATGCTCATTTTCATAACACATGCATCCCTTTAATTATACACAAGTATACAAAAGGGTCAGTATAATGCTTATACATGCCATTTTAATGGTGAAATTAAATAGTTACACTTTTTACAATATATAAATTATGAACGCGATTTCATATACTGTACTTTATAATTAGACACAACAAATTACACCTATTACAACTCCAGTAAAACAATAGAATCACTTGGGGTCCTATAGGCGGATCCAATTCTCAGGGGGGACTCAATTTCTCTCATGACACCGGCAGCGTATGTGCGCCTCTGAGCTTCAGCAGTCAGTGGGTGCTTTGAGCACAAAACCCCAGAGAGCAGTGCATGTCGGACAGTTTATCAAGGATGTACCGCTCGATCGCATCTCACTATAGTTGTTAAACGTGATATTTAATTAATCTCGGCTCTATCTAACAACTCTTTGGTCTTTTGAATCTATCAGGTAAAATGTCACAGCATCAGTACACTGCTTCAATCTTTCGCTTTCACGCTTATACTTCGCAATTATAGCGAAAACATCAGATACTGTCGGTTGGTTCCTGTTGGTTGTGCACCTTTTTTACCAACCAAGTTTGTCGACGCCATTATAACGACACCGATCACTCTGCTTTTTCATGCAAAAGTCCTGCGGAAAAAATCATTGACAGGTGGTAATTTGTTTGTAACTGATCTTTATTTATTTATGATTTGGCTATGGGTAAAACAAAGACCATGCGGGTCAGGTAGTTGAAATGTTTGGCTACAAATTATTAATTAGTTATTCATAAATAATTAATTTACCGCTGCATACGACGACGATGCCATCGTCCATCGTGATGTTTCACATGAAACATTGTACGATGCCAAATTGGTTGACATCGCTCAACCCTAATTCAATATATATATCTATCACCATATTTGGATAACTTTTCTGGCATGGTCAGTTTGCTCAATAGCTCACTTATAGAGTGATTGGGTTCAAGACAGAAAAATGCCACGTGAAATTGAGGTAAAACTACATTATAGCCGTGCACTTTTTTCTTATGTTTGCTTTGAAAACACTAATGTTTGGGTTTAGAGAAGGGGTTGGGTCAAGAGTGGTCTTGGTGATCTGTACAACAAGCCCTACCTTCTCATCATGTGTATCAGAAAAAATGTGTATATGAAACATACAACAAAATGTACCCCAAGAAACCCATTTCAGATTTGCAAAAATGTAAACAGCACCCCTCTAGTGGATTTGTCATCTGAAATGTGCAATGAAATGTACCGGGAACATTTTTTTGCAATGAGCCTGGGTTGGCTCTCTGTGTGAATATTTACTCTATTAGGTGCCTCAATCTGTGTTTTATAGCACTGCAAAGCACATACTTACATTGTCATTGGGGTAGAGAACCCGTGAGATGTTCTCGGCCAGGTTTCGGTCCAGTACTGCCTGGATGTAATCGCCAACATTAACTAGGTTTAAGAGAGAAGATGTCAAAATCATCGTATCTTTCTCTCTTTCCCACATAATTTAGGAATCTAATTTTACTATAGGGCTATTCACACTTGAAGTAGTTAAAAGGTGCTGTATGTACGCTTAAGACTCTTCTAAAGCATAAAAATGTATTTAAAAAACATGCTAATAGAACATTCTTGTTTATCTAAAAAAAAAAAACAATGAAATTAATAACTGATAATGACAGTTATTTTTCTTTGAAAATGTGCGATCTGTGTTGGAATGTCTGTCTTTGTTATGGTCTGTTTAACTCTGCTACTGCCAGTTTAACCAATTATATGTCGGCACCCTCGTTGCTTTGGGGAAAAACACAGCATATTTCATTTCAGTTATGAAGGCTGCCTTAATGTATGCGGGTACAGACAAAAACGCGATGGACAGAAGCAGGCTCCAAAATGAGACTAATGTTAAGCGTTACAAAAAACAGACATAAGGTGGTTTTTATTTTGCAAATATACAAATATTAAAAACATACACTGTAAGCTACTAGGCTAATGTTTAAGGCTCAACAGTTGGTATTGTCAATGGCTAATGTTTAAGGCTTGCTCCTGCTGGTGTTGTCAATCTGGCAACCTGCAATTGCGTCTAGTCGTTGAAAGAGGGGCCGATGAAGAAAAAAAAAAACAACAACAAAAAAAAAAAAAACCTTTTGAATTTGGACTGCAATACCTAGTTTTAAACCTAGTGCCAATCCTACATACTGCACCTTTATCTCTGGTTCTATCTAAATCACATGTAACCAGAAATCCAAGATTTTTTTGTCTTTTTTATGTTTCTTTCATTTCTCATACATAATGAAAGGCTGCAGAACTTCTTTGGGCTACTTATGTTATGTTTGAGCAAAGGTTTGTACTTGCTTTTGGTTGTTTTCTTATTTTTGTTTTGTTGACTTCTTTGTTTCCATTTACTAATGCATTTTTTCAGCATTCTTTGTATCGAAGTAATGTATCCTTGCTTAATAAAGCTAAACATAAAAGTAATTTCTTTCCACACCCCCAAAAAAACTTTAGTTTACATTTTGATCAGTAATTTTTGTTCCTGACATTGTTACTGAGTGTAGATTAATGCAATTGCACAGCAAAACGTACACAAGCAATATAAAGAAATAGTTCTCCCAAAAATGAAAATTGTGCTCACACTCAAGTGGTTTTAAACTTTCTTCTGTTGATCACAAAAACAATATATATTCTGAAGAATGTTGGAAAAAAAACTGCTATTGATATCCATTGTAAGAACAAAAAACACTACAGAAGTAAATGGCTGTTTTTCTTCTAAAATTCTTCAGTATGTCTTCCTTTGTGTTCAACAGAAGAAAGAAAAGTAAGTAGA
The DNA here is from genome assembly GCA_903798195.1 of Danio kyathit. Taxonomy (NCBI): domain Eukaryota; kingdom Metazoa; phylum Chordata; class Actinopteri; order Cypriniformes; family Danionidae; genus Danio; species Danio kyathit. Next base: position 26,316,882 of record LR812535.1, on the reverse strand, counting down.
GTAAAGGATGTAAGAAAATCATGGCAGAATTGTCATTTTTGAGTGAACTATCCCTTTAAGGAATGACTTGTGGCATTTTATGTGACAATAGAACTTCACAAAACCTTTCAGTTTAATGCACAGCTCAGAGGCCCTACAGTGGTGAATGTGCCTCTGAAAAGCAGTATCTCTGGGTAACGGTGGCCTTCTGCCAGCTCATCTCCTGTTTCTGAGCCGCTGCTGAACTGCACTGGACCAGACGCCTATATTTAGTATTCTACACACAAACCTTTCCCCCAGGAAACAAGTTAAACTCAAGAGAAAAGGTAAGTTTAGTCGAGATCAGAATAATTTAATACTGTTTCGGTAACACCGGAGAATTCAAGTAAATCATTTTAACTATAAGAGTACTTGGAAGCTGGGATCCAATGGTTTCATTTAGTTTCAATGATAAAGCAAAAGTGCCACACCATCAATGCAATGTGTGCATTTGCTTTCATGTGAAGTTAAATAAACTGTTAAAATATGTAAACTAGTTATTGTGTGGACTCACATTCTTGCAGGTTGAAATCATTAGGAGCTTTGGCAGACCATAGTCTCATAGTATTCACAGTATTGTTTTTATAACCAGGCACAGGAGTGTCATAAGGCATCGCAAGCACAACCTGCAAAAGACAAGAAAAAGTTTTAATCAGGCTACATTCAAGTTAAAATATATTTATTAAAGGGAGGGCACTAATATTGCACTAATATAAAATTGGGCTCTGTAAGATTAGATTTTTTGGAAGAAATTAATACTTTTATTCAGCAAAGATGCATTAAATTGATCAAAAAAAATACGATTTCTACAAAATATAATTTTTTTTTTCTATTTGAAATTTGAAAAAAAAAACAATCTTTCTAGTTATTTATTTATTTTGACAGATAAATTATTATTGAATACCAAATCATCAAATATATTTCAAAATAGAAAAGTTTAATAACATTTTCCTTAAAACTAGTGTATGTGGATGCATTTTGTTTTGTCATTTGAATTTAGTTGAACTGTTTTCCCCAGTCATCTTATCAGAGGCAAATTTAGTAATAAATAGAAACATCACAATCGACCAGTTAAAGTCACTGTACTGGATCAGGACTCACTTACCTGAGTGTCAACCCACTTTGGTCCATCATGTGTGTGTTCCACTCGGCCATAGAAATGCACAGGCAACATGTACTCGGGACGGGCCTTTTCCCAAGGGTTACCATAACGCAGCCAATCATCAGCTTCCTCAATCTGAAAAAGAGCATCTCGAAAATAACGTTAAATAGTTTAGACATAGTTCTGAAAGCCAAATGTCAAATCCCCTGACCTTTCCCTTATGCCGCTTGATGATGTAAACTGTAATTTTTTAAAATCATATTGTATAAATATATTTGATATCTGGTTGTGCAAACATGGTTAAAAAATACCAGAAGAATACGCAAAACATGTGAACCCACATAAAAAAAAATACTATAGTAATTTATACTATAGAGTTTTTGAACCATACTATAGTAAAGTATTATATATATATATATATATATATATATATATATATATATATATATATATATATATATATATATATATATATATATATATATATATATATATATATATATATATATATACACACACACACACACACACACACACACACACACACACACACACACACACACACACACACACACACACACACACATGTATTTACAACTCTTTATTAATGAGTGCCCCAACATGCTTTAGCCACAGCCATATCACCCTGCAGCCCAAGAAAGTTTACTCCCTGAAGCTAAGCAGGGCTGAGCCTGGTCAGTACCTGGATGGGAGACCACATAAGAAAACTAGGTTGCTGTTGGAAGTGGTGTTAGTGAGACCAGCAAGGGGTGCTTAACCTATTGTCTGTGTGAGTCCTAATGCCCCAGTAAAAGTGAAGGAGACACTATAGTGTCAGTGAGCAGCATCTTTCGGATGAGACGTTTAACCGAGGTCCTGACTCTCTGTGGTCATTAAAAATCCCATGAAAGAGTAGGGGTGTAACCCCAGTGTCCTGGCCAAATTCAGATCATGGCCTCCCAATCATCCCGAATCATCCGAAAATGTATCACTCTCTCCGATTATCTCTCCACTCGACCTATAGCTGATGTGTGGTGAGTGCACTGGCGCCGTTGTCCTGTGGCTGCCGTCGCATCATCCAAGTGGATGCTGCACACTGATGGTGGTGTGGAGACCCGCCCCCCCTTCATGATCGCTTTGGGTGTATGGCCATACACAGTAAATACGCTATATAAAATTACACATTACATTAACTATGATGACCTGATAAACTGTAATAAATACTGAAGTATACTTTAGTTTTTACTAAAGTAAACTGGTGAATTGTAGTATAATATACCCTGTAGTTGAAGAAAACTTGGTTCCTTTGTTTATATGACTATAGTTATTCTTTTACCATAGCAACTATAGAAATACCACAATAGATTAATTACTATAATATTATTCAAAAACATTATGCTATTAACAATAAATTACTCTAGTATACTAGTATACTTACTCTAGTATATTTTGATAAATTAAAATTTAAAATGACAATAAAAATCTATGATGTTCCATGACTTGAAAAAAAACTTCCCTGACTTTCAGTGTCTGGAATAGATATTTGAAAAGTGCGTTTTTCCTTCTAATTAAATAAAAAGTTAATGGATCAAAGATGAGATGTCCAATTTTAGTGTCTGCAAAAATGAAGTAATTCACAAAAGTGATTTTACATACCAATAAATAAAAGTATTTTTTTTTAATGAAACATCAAAACATGAACAAAATAATGTTTAACCATTACAATACATTTTCATACCATGTTTATCATTTTAAATTATTACAATAGGGCAAAACCTAGTAATTTAAAATAAAGTGGCAAGAGATAATGATTAAAAATTTAATTCAATATAGAAACAGTCTTTAATACATAGTCATATTTAAAACAAGAACCATGTGATTAACAAGATTCTTTTTGGTTTTTCTATTGATATATGACGGTAAAAAAAGTATGATAGTTAATATTTATTAAAAAGGTCAAATTAAAAAAAATGTTAAGCTGTTTCTATGATAAAAAATGTTCTTCTATCATAAAAAATATGCATTGACAATATCAGTTTTAGTTTACCTGCCAGCCATGGGCAATTTTCTGATTGAAAATGCCAAACTCATACCGAATGCCATAACCATATGCTGCCAAACCCAAAGATGCCATTGAGTCTAGAAAACAAGCTGAGAGAAAAAAACAAACACCAAACGAACATTATTAAGGGAATCATACACTACAGGAAGATATTTTAAAGTTTGTGCTGTTCTATAGCTCAAATAGTAGAGAACGCATTTGCAACATCAAGGTTGTGGGTTCAATTGAGGCTCAATGAAGGCAAATCTGCTAAAATGTGCACCTTCAACGCAAAGAGTATTGAATAAATGTAAACATCAGTACCTGCAAGACGCCCGAGACCACCGTTTCCCAATCCTGCATCTTCCTCAATTTCCTCCAGTTCTTCCAAATCAAGTCCAAGCTAAAGATCAGCGCCATCAAGCCCAAAAAATAAATCAATACAAATAAGAACATACAAAAAATACTGTTTAACAATTGGTGAAAACATCCGATTACGCAAGCATTGTACAAATTCATATATTTCAGCAACAGTTCGATAAGGAAAGTTTTAGTGTTAGTTTTGCAAGCCTGTGGTGACAATTCTACATCCCCCATGAACACTCTGTGGGTGAGCAGGGCAAAAAAACAACATCTGTTTCTAAAGTTTCAGGATGTTTAAGTAATAGAGCTCTGGGCCAGTTCTGCTATTCAACAACAAACATTCTACTAGTGTACTGTAGTAAGTCTGCTGATGCACTTTACCTGATAGATGGCCTCATCACAGGTATTCTGTAGTCCAAGGTTTATCATGGTGTTTTGTAGAGTTCTGCCCATGTAAAACTCCAGTGACAGATAGTGGATGCGCTGTAATGGAGAACACACAGGAGTGGACATGAGCACAGAGACAGCAGAAGCAGATCATCCAGCTCTCCACTTTAGAGAGCAAATAAAAAGATTGAACAGAAGATGCTCAGTTTTACAGTCTGGAAAATTCTTCTTCTTATGTTACAACAACTAATAAATAAAACCATGTTTGTTAATTGGGAAAATATTTTTAACTAAAAACTAAAATAAAATAGCAATAAAAGTTGAAATGACTTTATTACAGTTAGTTGGAAAGAATAGATTTCTCTCAAATAATAAACAAGGTTTCCTGTTATTTCATAAACACCAGATTCCAGGACATTTTAAAGCACCATTCATTTCAAATCAAGCACCATCTTAATTCACACTGCCTCTATAGCACCAAAAGTCCTTATTACAAGTGCACTGGTATGAGACCACATGAAGGCTATGCCAGACCATACCCATACATTTAATGCAGAAGTATAAAGGATGCATTACTTGAACAACTGAAATTAAAACACACATTGCCTAAAAGAGTAACTTTTTTCTTATAAAGAAGTGAAAATAAATAACTTGCACTTTTTGAAACAAAATTAATTATTTTCAAAGTTTAATTTTTTATATTAAAAGGAGAAAATAAGCAGTATCTCTTCTAAATAAAATAACTTGTTTATCTTGTAAATAATATTTAAAAAAACAGTGCACTTCGTTAATCTTCTGTAAACAAATATTTTAATGTAAATTATAATTATATTGTAATGGAAAATATGCAATCTCCGGCGCAGCTTCCAATCATCGTCATGGTAGTACAAACTTGCGATGTGTAGTTAAATTTCTTGAGAGGTGCACGGATAAGTGACCACATGAAGGCTGCACCAGACCATAGTGTGCGTTTGATGCAGAAGTATAAAGTAGCCTTAACAGAGCGGGGTCACATGACTCCACACGCAGTAGAGAAAGTAATTGAAAAAAACTGACTTGGAAAAATTAGATCGATTATAGGTTCTGAATGTCAATTTCGATTACTTTGATTACTTGCCCAGCCCTAATTTCACTGACACTTAATATTTACATTAAAATGTCAGAGTATGATGTTCTGAAGATGTCATTTTTAAAAATGAAAAAGAGTTTTAAACAGTCATGTCAATCAACTTTAATAAAATTAAGTTCAATACTGGTAATAATTAAATGCGGTTTCTGAAATATTGATCAAATGTGCATTATTCATCACTGTTGCTGTACAAGATTTAAAATTAAATTAGGTTGAATTTAGGATTTTTGAATTAAGAATTTATAATTTTTTTGTTCTGTTTTTGACAGAAGCACAGTAAAATTGTTGAAATAACGCCATAAACAATTTTAATTCAAGCACTCTCAAGGACATGTGTTTGTTTTAAGTACTTTCCAGGCCTTGAATTCATGTGTCTAAAATTCAAGTACTTTCAGCAAGGGCATAGAATTGGCATGGATGGAGGGGACGTGTCCCCACCAATATCTACCAATTTACTGACATGTCCCTACCAAAAATTTTATCAACTTCAAAATAAAATAATGCTCCGTCAACCCTTAGTAACCTACTTGTGCATAAAGGGTTAAAGTTAAGTTTGCCATGAGTTCACTATAATACTATTAACCAAGGCTGTGCCATTAATCAAAATTCAGTTTGGATTTGGCCTCCATGATTATGAAAAACAATAATCAGGATAAAACAGTTAAATTGCGTCACACACTTCTCTAAATTTCTCTACATTCATACCTCCTCAAAGCCGGATTGCAGTCAAATCATGTAAATTGACTTTTGCAGCATGGAACGTGATTCATTAATTGTTATTTGTATTATTAAGAGATTAATTTATATCATTTATTCATGTTTTGCTTTATTCAAAAACAATTTGTACAATGCATGCGCTCTAGGGATGTACTGTATGTCCCCACCAATGTCAAGAGCAAATCTTCACCCTTGCTAGGGCTGGGCGATTTGGCCTAAAATCTAATTCTCGATTAATTGAACATTTTAACTCGATTACAATTAATGAAAGATTATTTTATTAATTTATTTATTTTATTTTTTTGCCCTCATAGTTCACGAACAAGATTTGTACAGTAAAAATGCTCACTTTAAATGAAGGGTGCATTTCTTGATTTTAAAATAACTGAAGGAAACTCACACTATCTATTATCTATGATTATTTATTGAACATTAATGCTGAACAACTGAAACACACACAAAAAAAAAAAGTTTCCAACTACAGCTCCTCCATGGGACTGGGACTGGACACACTTGTAAACACTCGCTTCAATGGGCTCGCTGCTCTCTGTGCTGCCCACGCTCGTCACCACTATCAAGCGGACCAATCATAAAGCTTGCTCTAAGCGTTGTCACAATGTGTGGTTACATTTTTTGTGAGGTGCACGTAAGTGTCGGCATGAAGGCTGCACCTGACCATACGCTTTCTATTGACGTAGAAGTATACAGAGCAGGGTCACGTGACTCCACAAACATTAGGGAAAGTAATTAAAATAATAGACCTGGAAAAATTTTATCGATTATAGGCTCTCACTGTCGATTTTGATTTTTTCGATTAATTGCCAAACCCTAGCCCTTGCTTTCAAGAACTGTATAGGAACCCTGAATAAAAAAACTAAATCATTAAAACTTTACCTAAAATTAAAAATGTTTGTTTGTTTGTGTTAAACAGCATATACGGTATTCTATTCATACATTTCAGTATTTTCAGATTTATTTTAGCAAAAAACATTACATGTTCAGACAAAAATGTTGACAGAGCTCATCAATATTTAAATGAATTAATTGCTCATATAACAGTATAACAAAATTAGAAAAAATATTGTATTCCAAAGTAGAAATAACTAGAAAAAACTACTCTTCAGAAGACACACTTTAAAAACACACCTTCACTTTCTTTCATTTTTTTTTTTTTATAGGCTTTTTTTATAGGATAATATGAAGCACTAAGGACCACGGTTTCGGCTAAAAATCTTCTTTTCATTCAAAAAAAAATAAATAAATAAAATTTTTTTAAAAAAGTCACCAATATTTTGTACATTTTTAGGTGAAGTACCCCTAACTCTTGTCTGTTACATGTTGCTGAAGTACACCAGGCTTAATTTGATCTCTTTAGCCTGGGATCAACTTTTCATAAGAGTTCATTCATCAGATGTCTGCACTGAGAAAGGTTTACAGCCTGCCGAAGGCCTCAAATCCACACAGAACAACATCTGAATACCACAGCAGTAAATAAATGCATGCTTCATTTCCACATGTTGCTTAATCTCTTACTGTAGGTTTAAATACAGTGACACAGTGTTTTACTGTTTTTCCAAGAGTCTGAAACTTCACCAGCCTAACATCTGACACGAGTTCCTAGAAATGCTTCTCGTATTGGTGTGCTCAACTGCACAGTATAAAGCTATCTGGTTTCATTTACAAATATCTAGACAAGAGGTAAAAGCAGGCTTTCTGAACTGGCCCCAAAGACAGATGAAATAAAACACACAAATCTCTGGAAAGAAGTCGAGCTTATGAATTTTGGACCAAGCCCAGAAAATTGTTTCCAGAACAGGACCGTTCTTGTGTTCTCTTTCACAAAAAATAGCATTGAAATGAATGAATGAATTAATGAACTAAAGTTACACTTTCTTTTGAGTTGCATAGAGTTCAAGTTCATCAGCAAACAAGTCATATTTAGATTTACAAAACATACCATAAACATATTACGAGATACATCAGAGAAGCCACAGAAGACTAAAAGAAAAAGCCCTTTCTCTTATTAGTTATCAAAAAAAAAAAAAACTCATAACATAATACAAGACATAAGACTCATAATAAATCACTATGGTTACAGGTGTCTATTATTAATCATGGCATGAGTATTTCTGTACATGGACAATGTCGGTGCATTAGATAAGGCCCATTATCTTCTGGCTTTGAGAGTATAGTGTAATCTGTACTTGCCCTAGTGAGCACAGAGCATAAAGTGGTTGCTAAATACTTGATTACTAATGACAACCTGCAGATCACACTTTTTTTCAAGGGGGACAAAAAAACAATGCATGGATAAATGCATGGACAAACGCACAGACAAACGCTCAATGCATAGATAAATGCACAGACAAATGCTCAATGCATGGACAAATGCACAGACAAACGCTCAATGCATGGACAAATGCATAGACAAATGCTCAATGCATGGACAAATGCACAGACAAACGCTCAATGCATGGACAAATGCATAGACAAATGCTCAATGCATGGACAAATGCACAGACAAACGCTCAATGCATGGATACAAGCATACGTCCATGCTATATTCACCTTGATTATATTTACAATATTTTATATATTATTTATTCAGTCTTAAGTAAATGCAAATATATTTACAACAAATAAACATGGTTAGCTTTATTTAATTGTAATGAATTGTGACACAAAGCAGTATGTAACTCTGCAGTTATGCAATATGGCAAAGACACACTTGCCCCATATGTGAATTTTGGTGTTTGCATCAAGTTAAATTGACAATTTTGTGCACACACACAAAAAAATTATTGCAAGTGTCTACTATTTAACATCCCAAATAAATTTAGTTAATATAAAAGGGCAAAATATAGACCGAATAATGCTCGATTGCCATTCAGTAACATACAGTAGTAGGCCTGTCACATTAATCTATATATCGACTTATCACACAATACATGGACAAGACCTCAATCTTTTTTGGTGATGCAATATATATTACCCATACATAAAAACCAATTCAAGCAACATTTTAGCTGATTGCGCAACATCTCTATCTCTATTCGAGGGTTTAGTGTCACTATGAATAAAAAACACTGTAGTATTTAAATATAAATAAATAAATTACTTTAGTATATTTTCATGTGGGTGTCTGATATCTGAAAATAGATTTGGTAGCAGATATCGCAGCCTGTTACTTTTTACCTTGCACTTTTTTGTTAACATTTATTATTATTTATTTGTTTTGTATATGCGGTTTTACATACAGATTCCAACGCCCAATTATTCTTGATGAAATATTCTTAAGAATAAAATATTGTGTGCTCTTTGGAAGAGTATACTTGCATTGTTATGATATTATACTGTCACTCTGGCATTATATAATGAGCAGCTTAAACCGTTTATCGTGATATATTTTGGTGCAATATATCGTACAACAAAAAATAGATATTGTCACAGGCCTATACAGTAGTCAACATTTGTAGTGGACCAAAAATGTTTTATAAAATTGTCCTAAAAAAATAATGGGTGTTGTTTAATGGTTTTAGGACAACTTTGATAAAATGTTTTGAACCACTTCAAATGCTGACTACTGTATATGCATATAAAAATCAAAAAGCACAACTAACTCTGACATTTAGTTACTATATTAAAGAAACGGTGATCACAATAACTTCTTTTTTCAACTACACCTTATGACAAATGTGTAAAACTAGTGGTTTGAAGGACAGTGCCATATATTTTTTTAAAAATATAGAGGTAAAGTTGGTTTTATATTCGGATGTTCAGACATTCTCCTTAATAATATAATTTCAGAAATGTATTATTTGCAAATTCTAAGTAAATCATATAAGCAGCCAATGACTATCAAAGTACAACACTGTTCACAGTCAATTAGATAGTGTTAATGTTGTTTTGAAGTCATACTTGCCTGCCATTTCAGATCAAATATTCAAAGTAACATGGTAAACAATATAAAGACTTCTAAATGAACGAATGTGTGAATATAAAACCAACTTTACCTCTATTAAAAAAATCAATAATTATTAGTATTTTGGGGGAGGCACCATGGTGCTTACATGCAGTAGCCTATTTTAATGTCATCAAATGAACTCTTGTTCTACATACGCCTGAAAAAGATATTTTTACTATACAAACTTGATTGAATGACATTTTACTGTATAGTAAAATACGCAAATAACAACTTGGTAAGACATTTTATTATTATTATTTTGGATTCCTCTACTGCACAAACATGTCACTTCCTGGCTTCCTGCACAGGGGGAAATCAGGAAGAGAGTAAGTACCTTCGGGTCTTTCTCATAGTAATACTGCTGAGTGCGGATCCAGCGGCCCACCAGGTGATCCCGCACGGTGTGCGCCAGGGCGAAGTAATAATCCCGCGGGGTCGCCACATTGCGGTCCTTCACTAGAGTGAAGTGCAGATGCCTGTTGAAGCTCTTTTTGATTTCAGCAACATCGCCGAGTCCTGCTATACCACGAACACTGATCTGCTTGCGCTTTTCCTGGTCGGTTAGTGGTTTGGACATGTTGTCAAAAGCAAAGGAATGAAAAGTTTGGACCCTTGACTTAATGTGCTCAGGTTGCTGCGGGTGTGCGCGAGGACTTTACACGCACTGTTCGCTTTGAGACACACCCCTATGTCAACTGGAGAAGAAAGTGGGCGGGACTTAAAGTCAGCTTATTTCTATTGGCCAATGACACTTTCGTAAGTGCATTCCCATAGGCTGCCTGAGATGTCAATCATTTTCGTAACACTAACTAGCAACAAGTTTAAGAATATATCCAGTCAGAAGATGAACGCTCTCAGGAGATACGTTTGTTTAGAATTACTGTATAAACAGCTTTGGGCTGTCACTATTATGTAACATTTTTTTTAAAACTTCCCTCAGCTTTAGTATGAAGACCTGAAAAGACTTACCTACTTCCTTACGTTTCATACAAACCGAGTTTTCACTATTGAATTTAGTCTGACTCTTTTACTCATTGCTTACAGTTCTGGGTTGACTTATCTATCTAATCTGTCCTTATAAGGAACGAGATTACAGGCTACCAATAGAAAACAGCTATAAGTGGGCGGAGTCTGGTTTATGCATATAGAACAAATTACATTAATCTACTCATTTAAATCTTTCTGCTCTGAAATTATGACCTTTTAGAGCATTGAATTGTGAAAAGACAAAATAAGATTTTTCAAGGTCTACAGACACAGTAATGCATAGTAAATATAAGAATTTTAATAATTCTATTAGATTGCTTAAAGAGATTGCCCAAACTAGGGCTCAAGTTGGCCCATGGTAACCTTTGATTTGGCCCACCATCCCATCTGAGAAGAGAGGGAGAATGATGGGGATGGATTAGATATCGTGTGAGACCTTTTATTTGTTTTATTGTTAAGCTACAAAAACTAAAATTAAATGTTTAAATTTAAATGGTATAAATTAGATTAGTAAATAAGACAAATAGAGAGCAATGTAGAGACTTTGGTGAGCGATTCAAGGCAAAGGCAGACTGTTATAAATGTGATTGCTCGTATTGCAATAAGTTATAATTTAAAAAAAAGGCTATACTGCAGTAATTACGATTCAAAGTAATGTTTTCTATTTATCAATATTATTAAATTAATTAGGAAATGACCCATGGTAACTTTCATGTAAAATAGTTAGAGAGGTATATTTATCTTCAGCCCACAGCTCTCAATGATATTTGGTCTTTGGCCCTTCATACGAAAAAGTTTGGGCATCCCTGGGTTAAAAGCTTAGTGATTAAATGTTTACTATTGTGCGATGTGTAATTAATATAACAAGCTGTTATCTTAGAGTAACAAATCATTTTTGCTAACTGTGCTCTCAAGGGTTCCACTGACATGCTGAGAAACCAATCACATGCCTGTAATTCTCCCAGAATCAGGGTATCTTCCGTCCATTCCATATCCGTTTTCAAAAAAAAAAAAAAAAAAAAAAGGAAAACTAAGAAAACGGCTATTTTCGGCTCGATTTTTGTTTTTTGGTTTAGGGTAGGAAAATGGATAAACGACTTTAAAATTCATTATACACATGTAGGTGGTGCTGAAATGCCCTTTTTCCTCTGATTGGCCAACCAAATCTTAGCTTGTGACGTCACCCTCAAAATAAAAGTGCTCTGTCCTATTATTTAATCAGTGCACCTGATGCGGAGCAAAGATAGCCATTTCAGAGCAGAACCTGGTATGCATGATTGCTTCCGAGCAAGGTCTATAAAATAATGATAATTATGACAACAATAATAATTAATATTGTTTACTTAGTGCTTTTTTATTGAGTATTTTTTTTAATAGTTGTTAGCAGGACCAGAAGAAGAACACATTGGGCCCTGGGGCTATAACAAAGGCTACCATTTGTTTTTATTTTATTTCCTCATATATACAGTTGAAATCAGTATTATTAGCCCCACTGTTTTTTTTTCCCAATTTCTGTTTAACGGTGAGAAGATTTTTTTCAGCATATTTCTAAACATAATAGTTTTAAATAATTTCTAATAACTGATTTATTTTATCCTTGCCATGATGACAGCAAATAATAGTTTACTAGATATTGTTCAAGACACTTCTATACAGCTTAAAGTGACATTTAAAGGCTTAACTGGGTTAACTAGGCAGGTTAGGGTAATTAGGCAAGTTATTGTATAATGATGGTTTGTTCTGTAGACAATCAAAAAAAAATAGCTTAAAGGGGCTAATAATTTTGTCCTTAAAATGGTGTTTAAAAAAATTAAAAACTGCTTTTATTCTTGCTGAAAGAAATCAAATAAGACTTTCTCCAGAATAAACAATATTATCAGACATACTGTGAAAATTTCCTCGTTCTGTTAAACATAATTTGGGAAATTTAAAAAAAAAGGAAACAAAATTCAAAGGGGGGCTAATAATTCTGAATTAAACTGTATATATATATATATATATATATATATATATATATATATATATATATATATATATTATATATATATATATATATATATATATATATAGAGGACTATTATTTTGAGGGAGACATCACAAGCTCAGATTTGGTTGGCCAATCAGGGGGAAAAGGGCATTTTAGCACCACCTACATGTGTACAAGTCATTTATCGATTTTCCTACCTTAAACCAAAAAATGAAAATCAAGCCAAAATCTCAGTTTTTTCGTTGGCAAAAGAAAAACCGAAAAACAGCCGTTTTCTTAGTTTTCCTTTTTTTGTTTGAAAACAGATATGGAATGGACCAAAGATACCCTGATTTCCCAGAGATAGACCAGTCAACATATACAACGAAATCATATTTTGTAAATGCTATACAGAATAGGAAATGAAACGCACTTTCTAAAAGACCTCAAAACCACATCCTATGATTAACACTGAGTAATATATTGAGACATTTGATCTGCTCAACCCCCCTGTAGGTCTTAACTTTTGTGACCCCTGCTGGTGCAAAGAAAAAAACAGCATGCATGTACAATAGAAGAACACGACAGAAACAAACACAAGGTCCACCACATCCTGCGGTCTCACTTTATGACCTTCTGAACTTTACATGTGATGAAACGGTCTCAGTACTTAAGTTTGTAACAGTCTCAGAATACATTTAAATGGCACTTTATAAACATATTTAATAATACCAAAGAACAAACAGCAGGTTTATAACCGCACATGAGTAAAAAGATCATAGCAGTTACAGCTGTTCTTACTAACATAAAAATGTTTTTGTTTTTTTTTGAGAGTAGATAATAAGTATGTGCTTTGATCAAACATACATAATACATCAAACAGAACTAAAACTACAGAATAATTAAATATAACATAAAATCAAAATTGAGCACAAGGCAATAAAGTGTTTCTTGATCAGGTAAACCCTGACGAATATGATTCTGACATGCTGCAAATGCCCAAAACCAGTTCAAACGTATATATCTTAATGTCCTAGTAAGAAAAGTGAAACATTCAGAAAGTCAGAGGTATGTAGAAAAACTCACATTTTGACAAAATGGCAAATACAATCAATGTTGGCATTTTTTTTTCCAGTCAGTGCTTCACTGGGTTGAAGAGTGTCTGTTTTTTAGCACGTCCCATGTTTACGGAGCGACTCTATGCAATGGAAAGCGGCACCAAGGGCCCAGCTGGTCTCCGCATTATTAATTTGTCTTGCCAGCTGAAATTTAAACAGAAAATCACAGTGTCAACCATGACATTTGTCACACAGATTAATCATCAATCAATCAGATCATCAAGATCAGGCAGGGCAGTTGTGGCCTAGCGGTTAGGGAGTTGGACTTGTAATCGAAAGGTTGCCGGTTCATTTCCCGGTCACCAGTTGTATGTGTCTGTGTGCGTTCACTCCTCTCAATATGTGTGTGTGCACATGGATGGGTTAAAAGGACCAACTTCGAGTATGATCAAAACCATTCTTGACCATGCTCACTTCACTTCACTCATACTGCTATTATCTACCTTGTTTAAATCTGTGTACAAAAGTCACAGCTAAGCAACTTTTACACAGTGCTATTAAGTCAGGAATCATAAATCAAGAGTAGCACACCTTCAGCTCTTTATCAGGCGGGAAGTCCAGCTCCTGAAGAAGCACAGAGATGTAGGTCAGATCCAAACACAGGAATGGGGACTCCTTTATCCCGCCGGCTGACATGTTATTGCACACTGAAAAACAAACAAGAGAATGAACAAAGTTTTTGCAGAGCAAAGGTAAATAAAATGAGGTATTTATTTTTGAAAATGCATCATAGTCATATAATAACATCATGTAATCCTATTCCTGGAACAATACTAGTATTTAAAGAGGTGGTCCAGAGTGTATTTTTAAGGTTTGGTTTGTGTTTATAAGATACAAAGCAATGTATGCTCATGCTTCACGTGTAAAAAAAAAAAAAAAAAAATCACATTATTTCTTTATATATCTTACTTGTATACAGCTACTCTGCTAACATGAAAACGACTGTCATATTTCCCTCAAGAGGCTCTGATTGGTCAGCTAACATAATGTGCTGTGATTTACGGATCGGCTCTATGCCACCGGGAAAAGTGGCACGCCTCTAATAGCACATGCTGTGCCTCTGCTGTGTAAATACTGTCAGTCAGAGTACCTGTTAGCCACATCATTTTGTGCCTGAATTAGATATAAAATGAAAAAGACACAGCTGAACCTCACGCCTGCTCTCAAAAATAAAATCTGACAAGTGTCTTTCACATATATTCGTAATAACCAGGTGTAAGTAATATAAAACATTTACATATCTTTTGCGAGTTTGTTATGAGACGCAGGGAAAGCCGCTGCATAGAGAGACACTGAAGCGCTGGTGAAGATTGTGGGTGTTTACAGCGGTTTGACTGATAAATATAAACTTGTAGCTAAATTGTTAAAGGTGCTAAAACAGCATTTCCCATTGTTTACATCCTCGCTGAAATATCCTGTTAATACTAGATACTGTGCATGTAATTGATCAATTTTACCAAATAAAAATACTTACAGGTTGTGGCTCACAATCCACAGCTTCATCTACTATGGTTGGAGCTGCTCCTTTGAGGAGTTTTTAGCCAAATCCAGCTCTGAGCTGGGAGAGATTCTGGAAGTTTTCCTTTGTCAAATGCTAGCTATATCTTTTTTATAATTCTCTGGAACATAATTAAAATTAAACTGTAAGCACTTCTCTCTCTTTGTGTCGTGTCCTTTGGAAGCCCAAATACAGAAACAGAAGAAGCTCTGTGGAAATAGCTGCATTTGGATGGCATTTTAGCTTTCTCTGCTATAACATTACAGCGCCACTGGCCACGCCCTTCACTGTGCGGGATGTATGCGCATGGTGAATGCACGTAACCTGAAGCATTTGTGATGTCACTAGCCCGGATGTATTTTTTTGTAGTCCCCAAACTTTGTTCGCTGTAGGCTTTGCCAAGCTAACTCTGTAAAAGCCAATGTCTTCCTTTACATTGAACTTTGAGCATATTACATTCAGAGATGTTGTTTAGGTTCACACAGCTACATTACACATCAACTTAAGTTAAAATATGATAACATAGTGGACCACCACTTTAAAAGAAAAATTAAACAGTTCATTTCTTTATATTAGCACTAAAAAGTCAGCTTTGCATTTATAGGAATAAATTACATTTTAAAAACTATTTTCAGCATTTTACTAAACAATTGGTATTCAATTCAGGAATAAAAAGTCAAACTTCTGACTTTATTAAAATTTAAAATTATTAGATAAAGAAATGGACACACTTTAGTTGAAATTACGACTTAAAGACTTACATGCTTATTTTATTGAACAGGATAAAAAACATGCTATTAAATTTGTTATGAATCATGTTTTATGCATTATGCAAACATTAAATTACCAAAACACACACCTTTTTTAGCACCTTCAATGTAATCACTGACTCTGACAGTCCCTCCTGTGCTTTCATCTGAAAAAAAAAAAAAACACACATAAAGTGTTTGTCAATTCAGGAAATGAAAGAAAAGTTCATCTATTACTCTTAAAACTACAAAAATGTTGATCAAAAAAATGCTCATCCAAAAAAAAAAAAAAAAAAAAAAATACAAATGACAGACAAATCTCTTACCAATTAGGCCCAGATCCACAGCCCTGTCGTAGTAGTAGGAGAACGCATAGAAGTCCATGTTTTTCACTTCCTCTGCTTTTCTCACCTGTTTGTAGATCATCTTCTCCACTTTTCTAAGGCAAGACTCATAAATAGGCTCCCCTGGAACAGAGCACACAGACACAGGTGATTTAACAAAGCAGCCTGAACTGTGTTTAACAAGCATTTGTGTGCAAAAAGTTTCTGGATGCTGGATGACTGACACAAAGAGTATAATTATTTAAAAAAAGGTTTACATAATTACATTTATTTGACTAATAAATACAACTAATAATTTAGAAAGTTATCTATTTTGTAATCAGTTATTTACATGATATAGGTAGATGGGAATTATTATGAATACACTGTAATTGGCAGATAATATTACGAGGCAGCAAACAGATTTATTATTCATAATTTATTACTATAATTTAATTATCAATCCATTTCAAATCTATTAATTTCTTTTTTTGCCTGTATACGTATTCTTGACTGTCAAAAGGAATGACAACCATAGCACCACAGTTCCAGTTAAAATGGTTAAGTAATAAAACACTGCACATTCCATCCTTTATAAAACAAAAAACTCACTGTATGAAAAAACTTAAGTTTGTAGATTCAGAAGAGTCAATGATTGGTTCTTTATTGCAGAGGTTAAAGCAACAGTTCCATAGTTACTTACCATTCACACCTGATTGAGTTTCTTTTTTCTGTTGAGCACAATATATACACCTACCGGCCACTTTATTAGGTACACCTTACTAGTACCGGTTTGGACCCCCTTTTGCCTTTAGAACTGCCTTAATCTTTCGTGGCATAGATTCAACAAGGTACTGGAAAGGTTGCTGCAGATTTGTCGGCTGCACATCTATGATGCAAATGTCCCGTTCCACCACATCCCAAAGGTGCTCTATTGGATTGAGTTCTGGTGACAGTGGAGGCCATTAGAGTACAGTGAACTCATTGTCATGTTTAAGAAACTAGTTTGAGATGACTCATGCTTTATGACATGGCGAGTTATCCTGCTGGAAGTAGCCATCAGATGATGGGTACACTGTGGTTATAAAGGGATGGACATGGTCAGCAACAATACTCAGGTAGGCTGTGGCGTTAACATGACGCTCAATTGGTACTAATGGGCCCAAAATGTGCCAAGAAAATATGTTTTTGTTAAATTCTGACCCTACCATACGAATGTCGAAGCAAATATCGAGACTCATCAGACAAGGCAAGGTTTTTCCAATCTTCTATTGTCCAGTTTTGGTGAAATTGTGTGAATTGTATCCTCGGTTTCCTGTTCTTAGCTGACAGGAGTGGCAGCCGGTGTGGTCTTCTACTGCTTGTAGCCCATCCGCCTCAAGGTTGGACGTGTTGTGCGTTCAGAGATGCTCTTCTGCATACCTCAGTTGTAACGAGTGGTTATTTGAGTTACTGTTGCCTTTCTATCAGCTCAAACCAGTCTGGTCATTCTCTTCTGACCTCTGGCATCAACAAGCAGGGGCGGACTGGCCATAGGGAGCACCAGGACATTTCCCGGTGGCCTGACGGTAAATCTGGCCTGCCGCTTTGGCCCAGTTGAAAATGCTTTCCCAGTCCACCCCCGTCAACAAGGCATTTGCGCCCACAGAACTGCCGCTCACTGGATATTTTCTCTTTTTCGGACCATTCTTTGTAAACCCTAGAGATGGTTGTTTGTGAAAATCCCAGTAGATCAGCAGTTTCTGAAATACTCAGACCAGCCTGTCGGGCACCCACACCCATGCAACGTTCAAAGTCAGTTAAATCACCATTCTGATGCTCAGTTTGAACTGCAGCAGATCATCTTGACTGTTTCTCAATATGCGTTCTTCAGCGATCTTGCGTCCTCGTGTAAAGTCATCATCAGCTGCCAAAGGTCAGTTCCAATACTCAAGACCGCAAGAACAGAGGACGTGTGAAACTTCCTGGATGTGTTCTTGATATCGAGGACACACCGATGCAGACTTGAGTGCCGATCTCGCTCTAGAAGTCCCAGAAGTCATTGCGACTGGAGGAGGGAAGCGCAGCATTTTATATAGATTTAATATTAAAGTTCAGAGATATCACTTATTTACCTCAGGAGTTTCTCTAAATGAAACGGTGAATAAAAGCATTACCATGGACATCTTAATAAAAGAATAAACACAGTAAGGGTGTTTGTTTGCTGAAATTCGTATTAAAATCAGTTTTATTTATATTGTGCAACACATATTTATAATGTTTTATGCATAGTACATTTTTTGAAAAGGGATAAAACAATAAATCGTTGTATGAATGCTGTAATGTGTAAATAATTTTCCATTTAAAACGCGTGAAGGTCACGTGACCTACAGGAAGAGCGCAGCATCTAATTTCTCATAGGATGCGTTCTCTGTTCTCGTGGTCTCCCGAGTTCGTTCTTCCGAGGACACCTGGCAAGACCGGTCTCCACAAGAACGCAAGTCCGTTCTCGGAGTTGTTGCCATGTGATTGGCTGATTAGAAATTTGTGTTAACGAGCAGTTGGACAGGTGTACCTAATAAAGTGGCTGGTGTGTGTACTTTGAAGAATTTTGGAAAATGATAGCCATTGGCTTCCATTTTTCATTCATTCATTTTCTTTTCAGCTTAGTCCCTTTATTAATCCGGGGTCGCCACAGCGGAATGAACCGCCAACTTATCCAGCACATGTTTTACGCAGCGGATGCCCTTCCAGCTGCAACCCATCTCTGGGAAACATCCATACACACTCATACACTACGGACAATTTAGCCTACCCAATTCACCTGTACCGCATGTCTTTGGACTGTGGGGGAAACCGGAGCACCCAGCGGAAACCCATGCAAACACAGGGAGAACATGCAAACTCCACACAGAAACACCAACTGACCCAGCTAAGGCTTGAACCAGCGACCTTCTTGCAGTGAGGCGACAGAACGACCTACTGCGCCACTGCGTCGCCGGCTTCCATTTTTTATTTTTATTTTTACTATAGACGATGGCAATTGCAATCTTTTTCTAACATGTCAAAATATATCTTCTTGTGTTCAACAGAAAAGAAATTTCATAAATATTTAAAGCCACTTGAGGGTGAGTACATTTTCATTTTTGGGATAACTATCAATTTAACCACTGCAATAAAGATGCAATCACAGGCTTACTTGAATCCAAACTTTAAAAAAAACATACAAAGTTGTAACTCAAAGAGTACATTTCATACCTGGTTTCTGGCCTTTAACAGTATAAAGTACTTCAGCATGCTCCCACTGGCCTGAGTAATCTGGGGCTAAACATGGGCTGACCAGCTCTTGGGGTCCCGCTACTAAAAAAACAAACAAACAAAAAAAACTTTAACCAAATGTTTGTAAAAATGCATATCAGAGCATTTTGCTGCCACTAAGTGGAGCAACTGTGTCACTGTGGAGGACAAATCCAAACATGTGCTCTGCGCTGCCACCTGCTGGACGCACATAACAGCACATTTACGCAAAACACATGCGTGTCTTTTCTTATAATAACCTTAAAACCCACTCAGAGAGAAGCGGGATACACTTATACAACGGGCCAAACCATAAACAATGAAATCTGATTACATTTGTAGTGTACTAAATGCAAATCTCAGTAAACTGCATGCAGAAGCCACTGCACTGATGGCAGTTTCTCTCTCTGGCCTCAGATAAATCGGCGCAACAGCTGGCCACCAAGAAACTAATCTTCAGTGCGTTATTAAGAGATTAGATAATGGCTTATTTATTGAACGAATGAGGTCTTTAAAAGCCAAAGATGAAGAGAGATTGTAAAACACATACAAGGCTGGCCTTCAATCCCTCCCAACACTGCAAGTCTGGCTGACATCAACCCCAGGCCAAGGTAACTGCAGAGAGAGATAGAACGTGAGAGAGACATGTAAGCAGGGGCGGATTTAGTGAAGCAATTCCAGCCATGGGGCCCAAAAGTTCTAAAATGCATTTTTTGTACTTTAATTTTTTGGTAATTTATTAATGCAAAATAATAATAACAACACGTAAAGCCTCTTTTTAAATGATTTGTTTTCTCAAAATGAATTCACAACTAAAAACTATATATAACTATTTCGTTTTTAAAACTAGATCTTTACCTAATTTGACTGCTGGACTTCTCTATGATTGAGGCTGGGGGATACATTTGTGCAGATGTAATAAAAATAAAACACTCATACAAAATATGATTTAAAAAAATGATGTTATATGTAGTTTATATGTATAATTTATACTTCTAGGTATTTATTTGGGGGCCCTCAGATTTCCTGGGGCCCTAAAAGTAGTTTTCCAACATTACTAGCCACTCGCCATTTTCACTAGCCACAAATCTGTTTTTGGGACAATATATTTTATATGCAATAATTTGACTTTTGCATGCTAAAATTACTTAATTTAAAAATTGTGTTATGTCCACATGGCTCCTCATTCATTCATTTAACATTTTTGTGTGTTGTGACCTTGCTCAATGAGAATGAGTAAATGGGTTGTGGTTTCATGGTGTCACATTGAAATTAGTTTTTAAGACTTTAAGGCTCAACACTAAGGTGTTGGAGCCATTGCTTTCTTTTTAATATATTATGTTTGGATTAAATAGGTTGATTGGATGATATGATTATTATTATTATTATAATTAAGGTTACAATTGATAATTATTGTATTCAAGTTTGAGTGCTTGCTTTGTATACTATTCATGTTGGAGTATTTGCTTTATTGTTTTTGATTGTGTGATAAAGACTTTTATTCTGTCGAAATCGGGATTTAAGGCAGGTAGTACAATTTTCAGACCGTGAGTTTGTATGTGGTGACGGGTGCTACTGGTGAGGAATGAAGCTCTTTCACTGACTTGATGGCACAAGATGTGATAAAAATAAACAATGAGAAAAGGATTCAAAACGGACTCACGCGTCATTGTTTACCTTCACCGCGATAGCGACTTAAAATGCCGCTATACACCAATTTTTCTCGGGTCAAACCAAACTAATTTTTTCCTTGCCACAAATTTTAAATAATGTGTAAAAACAAACAAAATGTAGCTGTATTGGCTACATACACTTTTTATTCAACAAAAATTTTCTTAAAGAAACAAATAACATTTAAAGAAAATATTGTTATGCATCTAAAACTATACACAGTAGCTTGTCCAGGCTAAAGGTTTCAGATCACCAGTTAACTATACATGAATTGAGAGTAATCTCCTATTAAAGCAATGTTATTGTAAAGGATAATGAATAAAACATATTAACAAATATATCTATATGCAAAAGAAAGTTGGTGAAAAACATTGTGTGTGTGACAATGAAAGGGCGCACCCGTTTAAGGTTAGGCCCAAAGAATGGTTCAAGCGAAAGCGGAAACTGCTGCTGCTTACAAAAAATCTGTGGGTGCACGAGCATCGTTTTATTTCCCGTCTATTTTCCAGGCACAGTTGCTTCACGCAAAAAAATGCGTAAGAAAACTTACGTGCATCACATCAGCTGTGCGCGCATCATTTTTGTCAGTCGTGCTGCTTCTCGATTTTAAGATCACATGCTCATATTGACAAACAGTCATAAACAAAAATTCTAATCTTTAGTGAAGAGCCAGCACTGGCAATTTAAAAATAATTTTCAACCAGCCAAAGTGGCAAGTGGGAGTGGCCGTCTAACCTGCCACAGCTGAAATCTACACGCATTTGGCGGGCTGGCGGTTGTTGTCAAGCCCTAATTATTAAGATAATATTATAAAATTTGTATTTTAATGCAAATGTGCATTAAATTGATTAAACATTAAAACATATAAAAACATAATAGTTAAGATTCCCATTTGAAATATATGCTGTCCTTGTTCCCTTTCGAATTATAAAACAAAACATGAAGAAATATTACAATATTTTCACAAAAAATTACCGATAATAAATGTTTTTTAGGAATCAAATCACCATTTCAGAATTATTTTTGAAGGATCAAGGAACTGTGAAAATGTGAGTAACTGCTGAATATACTGCTTTGCTTCACAGAAATAAACTGCATAAAATAGATTTTTACAAATATTTAAAGCTGTAAAAAAATAACAGTTTTTCAACAGTAAACCAGTTAAAAAAATGGAACCGACCGCAAACTTTTGAATAGTGTATGTATATATTATAGAGGGGGATAAATCAAAAAGTTAATTAAAACATTTTTGTTCTGGAGGTCCTGAATAGAACTTTGGCGTAAAATATATATTTGAAAGGGAATGAGGGTGAAATATTAAAAGTTCAATAAAGACCCATCTTTCTATGACATTTTCATTATTGGCCAAGATGATCACAAAAATAAAAATGTCCATAAAGATGCACAAGAGTTAACATACAGTTGAATTCAGAATTATTAAACCCCCTGAATTATTAGCCCCCGTTTATTTTTTTCCCCAATTTCTGTTTAACGAAGAGAAGATTTTTTTCATCAAATTTCTAAACATAATAGTTTTAATAACTCATTTCTAATAACTGATTTATTTAATCTTTTCCATGATGACAGTAAATAATATTTGACTAGATATTTTTCAAGACACTCCTATACAGCTTAAAGTGACATTTAAAGGCTTAACTAGGTAAATTAGGTTAACTAGGCAGGTTAGGGTAATTAGGCAAGTTATTGTATAATGATGGTTTATTCTGTAGACTATCGAGAAAAAAAAATAGCTTAAAGGGCCTAATAATTTTGATCTTAAAATGGTGTTTAAAAAATTAATAACTGCTTTTATTCTAGCTGAAATAAAACAAATAAGACTTACTCAAGAAGAAAAAATATTATCAGACATACTGTGAAAATTTCCTTGCTCTGTTAAACATCATTTGGGAAATATTTAAAAAAGAAAAAAATTCAAAGGGAGGCTAATAATACTGACTTCAACTGTATATATAAAATGAGAATTATTTCAGCATTTCATCCAAGTGTGTGAGAAAGATATAAGATTTGCACACTTCTGGAACATCTGTGATGCATCTTAAGTGATTCCTCATCCAACACTACAGTATGTTGACCCTGCTGGAGGGTTTGTTGTGTCAAATCTCCTGCCGCGAATAACTAGTAATTCTAGTAATCTGGAGATGAGTCCCGCGATGGGATTGTAATTGAAGGCTTGTGTGATTACGCTCTAATCAGTAGAGAGAGGCGAACACACACTGTCACATTTGTGTGCGCTGTACTATTCGTGAACTCATATAAACTAGAAAGCCACAACGAGCCAGCGGTGGTGTCAAACAGAGGTCTAAAAGTCACATAACGTCACCGATGGGCTGCTGAGGACACTGAAGCTTTTAAATAGTACTATGGTGACACTGTGGAGCATTCCTACACGGGATTTAATGAAGACTTGCACTAAGGACGCATAATATTGAATTTATTGGAATTTTGTTTAGAATAACTCTAGAATTATGTTCAAGTTAAGAAAGGAGAAAATATGGGATATATGGGATTCTTTTTATGTTTAGAAAATATGACAGTAATAATGAAAAGATATCACACCAGCAACAGTGTATATTAGTATTCACCACAACATCAGTATATAAGCATGATCGTCAATTTTTAAATATTGTTTTTATGCAAAAAAAAAACAACAACAAAAAACATGTTGACCTACTTCTCAAAATTAGTGTCTCTTAAGCCCAACTCACACTCTGAGAATTTAGCCACAATTTGTTCTGTGATGTGTTCTGTGTTGATCTGTGATCTCAGCCTGATCTCACAAGAGAATGTAAGTGCTTTACGTTTTGTCAGTTTAGTGGCTAATTCGTACAAATTTGAGTTCAGTCGTATGAAAATGTACGATTTTAAAAAGGAGGCGGGGCACCCAACCCCGCCCCCTAAACCCAACTGTCATTGTGTGAGGAAGAAATCGTACTAAATTGAACCAATAGGAACACCTAATTTGATGACACAATCCACACAACAAATTCAAGCCACCACTGGGAAAATGTCAAAACATTTTTTTTCAAGTGGTTTTATTATCGAGGCACACTGTGAGCAAAATTACCACTACAGATTGTTTATGTTTGCTTTGAGGTATCATTTCAGAACACGGGTTAGTGAAAGTGTCACAGATGGATGACATCAATTTCCTGGCCAGTTTTCTTCCATGTAATGTCTTTTTTGCTGTTCAATCTGACACTATGACAGCTGAGACCTGGCTTACAGTGTGACATGTTCGTGCATTCTAACATACTACAATTGTTTATGATTATAAAAATAAAAAAAATTTAATAATAATAATCGCACAGTGTGAGCCAGGCTTTATAGAAACAAAAAGCCTGTTTTGTTTCTAAATTAATCTACTTTTCTATGAATCATTCATTGAGCCATTTTGAATGAATTGAAAACAAAAATTAAACAAATCTCTCATTTAGACAGGGATCTACTGGCGGTTTTAGTGTCATTATGTATCTATTAGATATACTATTATTAGATTGTTAAACAGATTATAGAGATATCATTTTTGCCAATTTAGTACACCTCTAGCACCTACGCCAAAATTTTTTAAATAGGTTTTGCTTACTAGTGTATTTACCTTACTTAAAGGATTAGTTCAGTTCCAGAATGAATGTTTCCTGATGATTTACTCACCCTCTTGTCATCCAAGATATAAATGCCTTTCTTTCTTCAGTCAAAAAGAAATGAAGGTTTTTGAGGGAACTATTGCAGGTTTGTTCTCCATATATTGGACTACTAAAGTTAACTTTGACTTGAACTTGAAAATTGCAGTTTCAATGCTGCTTGTAAATGATCCCAGCTTAAAAACAAGTGTCTGACCTAGTGAAGCGATCAATTATTATTATTTTAATGTAAAAAAAATATTTCTATGTACTTTTTAAACAACAAAAGCTTGCACCTCAAAGCTAGTGTCAGATGAGGATGAGCTTTTGTGGGGGGTTTTCACTAGGAAATAAATTTTCATTCTGGAAGTGAACTAACACTTTGAATACTCTGGCTCTATTTCATTTATTTTTACAAACAGAATATTTTTCAGTTTATTGATATCAGTCAGAATGACATTTTTCTACAGTTATGCCTTCACAGACATGTGGAAATAATAGCAATAAAAATAATGTTAATATGTTTTTGTATATTTGTATATCTACACCATCAAACATCTTAACATTGTTTTATTCATATCATTCACTGCACATCCTGATGCCATTCTATGCCCTGTCCACTTTACCTGTGTGAGTAGAGAGCGTGACTGATGTTGAACATCTGAAACGATGTCACATAATCAATGGGTGAGGTCTGGATGGTTATCTGTATAGGAACAAAACACAAACAAGGGAATCCTGATGCATCAGGGTTGCATACTTCTCTTTTTAAATGAGAATCTGGTCAAATTTACCAATGTACTTGTTGTACAACTCTCATCACTTCCTACATAAGCTGATTTCCTGGGCAGAATACTTATTTAATACAATAATAGTCAGCAATTTCCTACATCAACAGTTATAAGTCCAGACTTAACACAATATCTGTAAGTAAGTAAAAGTAAGCTGCAATCTACAGAGCAGTTCTTCCCTGAGCTACTGTTTGAATACAAAGCTCTCGGAGAAACTGTGTAATAACATGATAAATTGGTCTCCAATCCTGCCTGTACAGCACCTGACCTAGTTGAAAAGCAAGAATCTCTCTGACTCTCTTAGCCCAATGTACTACAGCCTTCATTTATCAGGCCTATCGGATTAGCAAGACATTTGCAGATTAATGTATAGGGTGGAGAGCATCACAGTGGTTTGTTAGGAACGACTTGTGTTCATTAGGAAGAGGTAACAGCTATATTGTGTGTATACATGGCTTACTTCATCCTGTAGAGCAAAGGTGATCTGGGTCGAGCCTCCACCTAAATCCAGCATGCCTACTGTAGGAGTCTCTGTACCGTGAAGAGCACCTGTGTGTGTGAGAGAGATGTTTTAAAGCACATTTTTCAGTCAAGACAGCAAGAGAAAAGGTGTCCATGTGGGTAAAGTAGTGTAAAATGACAGAGAGCTAAAGTTTGCTTACCTATTAAAAAGTTGATGGTAATCCATGCTGACATTCCTGTGCAAATAAAAATGTGAATTAATTGTCAGTAAATTAAATCACATCCAAAATAAAGGTTTGTTTTGACAAAATTTAAGTGTGTGTACTTTTTTTTTTTTTTTAATAATTATTTTTTCGGGGTTTTCACCTTTAATGGATAGGACAGTAGAGATTATTGACAGGAAAGCAGGGGGAGCAGAGAGAAGGGAAGGATCGGCATAGGACCACGAGGCGGGAATCGAACTCGGGTCGCCATGAGCACCGGAGTGCATGTGTCGACGCATTAACCACTACACCACTGGCGCCGACTAAGTGTGTGTACTTTTTATATTAATTATGTATATATAAATAAACGCATTTCGCATGCATGCAAATATGCAAATATATATACTGGATTGTTAGATTTTGCTGTATTTGCCTTAATCGTTCTTGGGTGGCTCGCCAATGTATTAGATGACTCTAATACATAAAATTAGTAAGCTGACAAAAGCTCTTACGGGGAGAAGACTTTATTGAAGACAATGAGTAGTACAGTGCCTAAGCATCAATGTTAACCCGTTAATCTTCAAGTAACTTAACCCAAGGTACTGTATATCCTTACAACAAAAGATATGGTGATATGGACTGGTTTGGTCATAACTTTTGAGTTCCTGTAGGCCATTTGGTTCACACCTTTTCAGATGCAGATACTTGCTATATATAATATAGACAACAGTTCTGTCTGGTTATCAAATCTGATTGGCTGATAGCCTTGCAATATTCTGCAATATCAGAACTTGTACAGCCTCTTCACTTTTGTGTATTACTCCGCCCACATAGAGTGATAGCAGACCAATAAACTTACTAGTTTGACAAATATTGCAGCTGTTGGACAATATAATGTACTTATGAGGCTTTTTTAGGCGAGCATGTAGTTATTTAGATTGCAACTATGCAGTTTATTTATAAGGATAGTACCTATTTTAAATATTCATAATTTAGGAGATTCAGCGCGTTGGTGGCCAGCCTGTCATATTGAGCAGAACAAAGACGGTTGACATTCTGCCACAAGATGGCAACAGAGGCCGCTTATTAAGTCCTTAATAACTGCATTTTCTCAGCGCAAGTTTCAAACTACAGCTGAACATATCAATATAAAGCAGGTAAGTGACATTCTAAAGGCCCGTGCACACCGAGACGTTTTTTGCTCGCGTTTTCCGCCGAGGTTTAATGCCTCATGACTAAATAAAGGGCGCCAATGTGATCGTGCACACCAACACGCAAAACGGCAGGCTCAAAAGCGTAATTAAAAAAAAAAAACGCCTCATGCTCGTTTTTTTGTTTTGATGCACCGCATCAAAACCTTCTCCACCAATCAGATTGGCGCCTTTGTACACATGCACGGAGCTGCAGAAGTTACAGCAAACAGCACTTGGAGGCGCTCAAGCGCAAAACTGTCAATGCAAGTGCACATTGAAGAAGATGCCCAGAGGCGATATGAACGTGGAGCTGCTTATTGCGCTGGTGAACAATAATAATTTCTTCATCGCTGGAGCTGGAGCTGCTACTTGAAGCATCCATAACAACAAGCGTGTCAACTTTGTCTTCTTCTTCTGTGTTACAAGCGGGTGTCAGAAGCTTAAAGTTGTGTAGCGCCATCTAACGTCAAGGAGTGATTTTGCATACTCTTCTGCTCGATGCCTGTAAAAAAATCGCTTGGGTTTGAATCCGGAAAAACGTCTTGAAAAACGCTGAGGATAAACGCAAACGAAAAGCGTCCTGGTGTGTACGAGCCTTAAGTCGATCTCTCTCTTTTGTATGTTGTAGTGCTGTATTTACACCATAGTAATCTGCTGTTGTTTGCTATTCTTTGGCTTTTTCGCGATTTAATTATTTGAAATCCTGATTGCAACAGAGAAATACTGGGAAATCTCTGTAGACTGATGGCATTTCATGCCGTTCAGCCTTATAATCTTAAAATGCGTATAAAATCACCCGTTTTGTCATAATTTTAGACATTACGCTAGAGAATCATTCAAATACTAGCTCTAAAGTCACGTTGGTGAATTAGCAGCGGTTCCTGCTGTTCTGATGTCAGCTGCAGATGTGAAGGTATGGTGGAAGAAAGTAGTTCCTAATACAAAAGGATTTTTGAGACTCTGCGTTTGATTTTCTTTTTTCTATACACCATTATGCAGTTATGGCTGTATATTGTCACTGCTGGGACACTAAGGCACTTGGCCAGCAGTCTCGAGCCACCGCACGGATGTTAGCTAAGAACATCCAATCATGAATAATCCAACCTTTCTTTCTTATACTATTTTAAATGATTTTTTTTTGTTATCACCTACAATAGGTTTACATCCATCAACGTTCAAAAAAAGTAGAAACGTTTTCTCAACTCAACATTTCCAATCAGGTCAAAACTAAATTCACTTTCTCAACTCAACATTTCTTATCATCATTATTGAAAACAGTTGTCCTGCATGTTGGAAACAGTGCCCTACAGTACATTTAGAGATTTCAGCATTAATGTAAAATCAAGTTCCAGGCAGATCAAAGACTATACGAGTGAGTGCGTCATTGGATCTTTGAGCTAAAACTCCATAAACTGTATGTTTGTTTTGAATGTAGGTTGCATCTTAACAAACTAAGGGGCTTTAGCTCGTAGATATAACCAAAAACTCACTTAGTGTCTATAAACTCCATCCCTGCATTTCCCTCATATATACAGTACCACTTAGGCACAGCATTAACAATAAGTCTGTATGATTTGCTGTGATGGACTAATCTGGGTAAGCTTGTGCATCCAGGAGAGTTTAGACTCACGCTGATAATGAGACTGAGATTATCCGGTTATGGGACCAATAGAGTTTAAGCAATAATTTACATCAAATCTCACAAATTGCTAACCATTAAGCAAAGCCAACTTGTGTCTCAACAACAGAAAAGTAATAACAACTTGGCTTTTCCGTTTGTTCATTATAGTTTTTCTATCTTTAAAAAGGAATTTACTGCCTAGCAAATTAATGGCCGCTAATCTGTTTGCTGAGATTATAGTGCACACAGGGCATTATCCCCTGGGTTCATTATTACTTGTGTGAACTATTTTAAAGGATTGGATTAAAGTCCCATATACGCATTATCTATCGTTAATATACGCACAGCTCGAGCTATTACTGAAGAAAATTTCAATTTACAACTTATATCTTTCTGCAAAAGCTTGACCGCAGTGACCAGAGGCTTTTGATGTACAGTAACATCTGCTGGTTTCACAGTCATGACGAACAGACTTCTGCATGGAACAAAACGCAGCAAAACACTAAAACGCTACAATCCAATGAGAAGCGCTGTCCTCCATTTCAATTTTAAAGGGCTTCTGCATAGTTTGGTGCATAATGTTGTTGTTTGATAATACAAAGTTACAAGCTCCTCTACAAAGAGTTATTTTCGACATCAGTAAGCATTGTTTCTGAACTCTATGATTGTCGTCCTGAATATTCATCTGGGGACATATATGACACAGTTTGCTGAATTTATATAATTGTGTTAGTAATGTGTCGAATGTACATGATGAATCTAATATACTGATATACATGATTTTATGTGCCTGTATGTAATGTATTGTAATGTATTTTTAATTTAATGCCATGTCAGCATCCAAGGCTATTTGCATGGCTAGAACATTTCAATAATAAATATACAATTAAAAATCAGCACATAAATCAATACATAAATTAAATACGATTTTTAGCGCTAATACATGATAAAAATTCTACAATTTTTCCTGGTGTCACTTTACTAAAAATGTCCTTAAGAGAGTTCATTCCATAAAAAAAGTCTTCTGGAATCATTAAAAGCAAGACAGTCCGGTAAAATGGGTTTTACTGTGAGAGGAATTGTGCGGGGTCTTCACCTTAAAGCAAAAAACCATTGGTTATTCTTATAGATTTCAGGTTGTATTTCATACAATTTATTATTTTTCAATGCATCCCACTCCTCTTGCCACTTATTTAAAAAGTAAACATTGATAAAAGACCTCATCTCTGAAGGAGGAATTTGTTATTTGTTCTTTGTGCCTGTATGAATCCTAAATATACATTACTAGTTCTATAAAACTACATTAAACAAATTACACCTGTATGACATTGGATTGTAATGTATGGATGAAATTCATTCAGCACAGCACTCACAGTGCATTGTGAGTATTCTCTAGGCAACATCAATGATGCATTATGGGACTGAATAAGTGTACTCGGTAATGTCTACTATATCAGCACCACTATAAATGCCTAATATAGTGGCTAAGAATTGACAATTGAATACATCATTCATTCAGTCATTTATTTTCCTTTGGCGTAGACGCTAATTTATCAAGGACTGACACAGCGAAATGAACCGCCAACTATTCCAGCAAATGTTTTACGCCGCGGATGCCCTTCCAGCCGCAACCCATTCCTGTGAAACACACTATTAAAAATGACAAAATTATAATTAAACATACAAAACTTTTGTCAAACCTGCTGGATATTCTTTTCACTTGATTAAAAAAGTAGATATTTTGTAAAACGTTGGAAACCGGTAGTCATTGATCTCCATCATATAGATTTTTAAATACTCTGGATGTCAAAAGCTACTATTTTCCAACAATATTCAAAATATCTTCTTTTGTTTTCAACAGATTTCGTTTCATCATGACTCTGAAGCACTTGAGGGTGAGTAAAAATGATACGTACATTTTCATTCTTTATCTCTTTAACATTTTTGTATAATCTATTGCAATATTAAGTGGTGAACACACTTAATACAATATTATGTATATACAGTAGGACAAAAAAGAACCTGACAAAAGTACCTTCATCTGTGCCATCCATGATTGACACGCTGTCTGGTTTATAGAGGAACAAAGATTCGCTAAACACCTCCCTCACCTGCAGCAGGAAGATTTCGAAATAAGCATGGCATGACATGTTGAGGACTGACATGATAAGGAAATACTGAGGGAACAGGCTAAACAAGAATGATGACACAGCTTGCAATTTTACATTCTTCAACACAGTTCTATAAGCCTTACTAAACCAGTAGTGTACTATAAAAAAAAACACAAAACCAGTCATATGTGGCACATGTATATTTGAGGAAAATAGTCAAGAATAAATTAGCTTAAACTATAGATTTTTTTAATGCAAAAAAGTATTCCATTCCATTCCAAGATATCTTTTTAAATTTCAGGTGTATCAAAACATAATTTCTCATTAGTAATGTGCATTGCTAAAGAACTAAATTGGAACAAAATAAAGGTTATTTAGATTATTTATTGATTAGTATTTCTTTATTAGTATATAAATACTGTTTATTAGTATTTATTTATTTATTTATTTATCAGTATTTAAATTTTTTTGAACCCTCAACCAAATACTTATATCTTAACCAAATATTGTCCAATCCTAACATACATTAATTGAAAGCTTATTTATTTAGCTTTCAAATTATGTAAAAATTTTAATATTCAAAAATGCTCCCTTATGACTAATTTTGTGGTCCAAGGTCTCATATAATATATGTGAATGTGTGCGGAGAATTTGATGGTTTTCTGACCTTGTCCAGCAGTATAGTGGCCTTCTCACCAGGCAGCAATCTGAGCCCTGCTGTGGCTCTGAGCATGAGAGGGGTCGAACTCCATGATACTTCAGGAACTGTGTCTTTAGCAAC
Organism: Danio kyathit; assembly: GCA_903798195.1. Classification (NCBI taxonomy): domain Eukaryota; kingdom Metazoa; phylum Chordata; class Actinopteri; order Cypriniformes; family Danionidae; genus Danio; species Danio kyathit. Next base: position 26,284,770 of record LR812535.1, on the reverse strand, counting down.
ATTTAACAGCTCTAAAATCCCCTCTTTACTCTGAAAAATGAAATAGGATTGGCTATGTTGATAGAACCATGAAACTGCAGATACAATAGATGCATTTAACAAAGAGGTACCTTTCCTGGTTCGTCGGCATATGCAGATAGTCCAGGTTTTATAGCTCTGAAGGTCTCATGGGCTAATTTAGGAGCTTCTGTTGACGCACAAAACCACAACTCAAAATTGCAAATGCTAAAAAATCATTGAAAAGTGAACTGACTGATTCACAAAACTGTATTCATACACTGCAATTTGAAAATGTATGCTATTTTTACATAAATTAATAATTTATTCAGCAAGAATGCACAAAATTGATTATGTGACAGAATTTTGAATTGCTACACAAAATTTCTAATGATATAAATTAGTTCAAACTTTCTATTCATCAAATAATCTTGAAAAAAGTAAATGGTTCTCCCAAAAATATAAAGATTATGTTTTTAGCATTGATAGTAATAAGACATGAACATCAAATCAGCACATGAGAATCATATATGAAGGGTCAAGTGACACTGAAGGAATAAATATTAAAAAAATGTATAAGTTATGTCTTTAAATACATCAAAATAGTAAACAGATCATTAAAATAGTTATATATTGTTCAATAATAACACAAATTCCCACAGCTTTGTTGAGCATAAGAGACTTTTTAAAGGCAAATCCCATGACCCTATATTTCTGAACAGTAGAGTATATAAAACCTCTAGGCTAACGTTCATCAAATACACTTATTAAATGCAACACATGGCTTATATCAAAGTTTACACAATAAACAATATAAACAAATATTTCAGCATCTGAAAAACCTAAACATACACTTTAGTGTGACCTCTGACCCATTAGGCTTATGATGTGTATATGCATGTGTGTGCCTAATAATGCAGGCTACGTGCCATCCATTATAATATGACAATCATAGGTTTAACAATAAAGGCTAAAGCAGCACTTAACTGATTTAGCTCAGAATTGGGATGCGATAACTAAGCCATTGGACAATCAGAGCTGCGCTAGGCAGTAAACCTAATATCTGTGGATAACTCAACGGGAAACAGTCCTGTTTTTTTATTATTATAACAAGGGTATTTTGGCAGTAAGGTAACTAAATAAGAAAATAGGCGAGTAAAC